>CM067477.1:40492356-40508293 GCA_034552555.1 Semaprochilodus insignis
TATATATATATATATAAAAAATTCTTTTTATATATATACACATATACACATACACACACACACACACAGACCAGAAAGCATTAATCGATTAACCTACTCTCTATATGAGGAATCATACAGAGATCATATGTTAACATAGAAGCAATTATTCAGTGTTTAAATGGTTCTCTGATGTTCTAGACAGAAGGTATGTGACTTTGTTTGGGGTGAAAAATGTCCAGATGTGGTTCTACACTGTCCATTTCCACCCTATGATCTGGTCCTAGAATGAAATAAGCTCTTTTCTCATATTTGGTGAGCTCCTCATGAAGAATTAGATGAGCTCTGCTCTGATTGGCTGGTTTACAGCAAGACCCCACCCCTAATGATCACACAGAAGCACCATGTGGAAAAAGACTAAATAACATGAGCCTCTGTGTAAATAAGCTCCGCCCTCATACTATTTAGTAAGCTATGCTAGTTACTTGGAGCTAATGCTAGTAGCTAACGTTAGCTATACTAGCTACTGGCTTTCCATCTGGCCATCAACACACAGTAGATTAAAGTTGATCCTCACTATGGAACTCTCAGTTTAAGATGATCTGCTTCAACCGGCAAACGCGGATACAATCACACAGCATGACTGCTACTTACAGGCTGCTGTTGGGGTTGGGATGCTAATAAAGGTGGAGCTGCTCCTCTCTTCAGTCTCTTCAGGGTCAAACGCTGAGTGGAGCTGCTCCATATTGTCCAGAGAGGTTTGGGAAACTGTCCGGAGTGAAATGTGCAGACTGCAGGATTAAAGTTGTTCCAGGATCCTGTTAAAGATGTGGGAGCTGAAGTTCCTGTTCTCCAGCTTCTTTTGGGAATTTTCTGCTCCACCTTAAATGGTGCCATGGTTACATTCTAGCTGTTAATTCTAGGTTGCATCTAATGTGACCTAGCCAGGCCCAAGCATGAAACAATCATGGCAGCACTGGGATCACTCCGGACTACGATGCCAGAATTTGAACCATTTAAGGTGGAACGGGTCAATTTGAAGAAGACGTTGGCAAACAGGAAACCGACTATAACCTTGTACGAGATCTGAGCCTCAGAGCTTGGTTAACTTCCTCTGGGTGGCTCTGAGGAAACAGGGCAGTGTATGGTCCGAGCTTTGGCAGATTGAGCTGTAGACGGTAGATGGGTGCGGTGCAGAACTTCACCAGTGAACACGTTATAGCAGCTCTTCCGTAGCTCTTCCAGGGTTCTCTGTGAAATACACGTCTGCTCAGTGGATCTTCCTTCAAATCCACTCCCGGCAACACGATGAACGCCAAGTGTAGGTGCACAGCCATGCACTGCAGCATTGCATGGGTCCAGCACTTGGTTTAGGTGCTGCGATTGCATTGTGTGTGCACACCCTCGCGCCACTTACAACTCTTCAAGTACAAGCCTAGATCACAGCTAAAACGGCCCTCGGAGTGAGGACGTAAGCATGCTCCAGCAGGAACTCTAAGCGCAATGTGGGGGGAGGGGGGGGCAATAGGGCTCAGGAATGGTAGAAGGCAACCGGGAAAACTGTGGGAATTCCTCATACAGTATTAAACAGCCCATATCCTACACTTTCCATCATTCATTTTTACCATGATCATTTTCCTAAGTCTCTTTAATATTTACAAACTGGCAACACCAGCAAACCTGGAACCACCTTTATCATTCAAATGATCTGAACCCACACCTGATACATTATTCCTATCAATAGAATTCCCAGGGTAACATAAAATTCCATGACGGTGAGGAGCAGTCGTGTGTAGTCGTCTGGACGGGGTCGTTTTGCACGCTACACCCACTACAGACAATACAATCACTATTTACGCAAGAGGTCTCACCAGAACGAGGACTGGCTCCAGACTGATGTGATGCTGTACTGAGGCTCACTGGCAGGGCTCTATAAGGTGCTGGCAATCTAGAACATTTTGGGACAAAACATTCCCAGGAACTGTGTGGAATGCTGTTTATTCAGGAAGGAATTCTGAGAAGTCCTATTTTAACCCGGCATTCATTTCGCTCCTGGAACTGGATATATAGTAAACACAGGCTACAGAATCCGGTTTCCAGTCCTGGACTTGGCAGGTTTGACACTACATGACCAATCAAGTACATTACCTGTTCCCGTAACAAGAACAAAGCCCAGGACCGGACGCTGGACTTCAGGTCCAGATTTGGAGAAGGTTTAGCACCATAATACCTGAATGCACTTTTACACAACATGAAGCATATCAGGATGTTTTCCTGAACTTTGGACCCCAATGCACAATATGAACCAAGACTTTAGGATTTTCTAAATTTAGAATGAATTAAATGCATCAGCAATACAGTAATGACATATTAAAAACAAAAATTAGAACTTTCAGTCCAACAAAAACAAACCAAAAACAGCCAGGGGGGAAAAAACAATAATATCCAATCAGTTACGTGCAGTTTATGTAGTTACTATATCTCAGGTCCAGGGAACCAGACGTGACGCCAGCAGAGCCAAGACACAAACGGAGTTTATTAAAAGGGTCAGAAACGTCACGCAGCAGCAAAGGACGGTACAGCAGTGACAGGGGGCAATTCAGGGGCACAAACCGATAGGACAGGCAAGGGTCGAAACCAGGTAGTCAGGTAACCAGGCGAACAAGACAGACAGCGAGAAAGAGAATCCAAAAACCAGGAGAGCAGAAACAGGGTCGGAAGCCAGAAAACAGAGAGCACAGGCGGACAGGTTTAAAGGAGTAGGCTGAGAGACGGAGTCGAAAATACAAACGAGGTCAGGATCAGAAATATACACTGTGAGAACCGCTCAGGACTGCTACTTGAAAGTTGGCAAAGCTTCGCGAGGTGCGTATGCGTGAGAGAGGCTTAAGGTGCCAGCTGGGGCAATCAATAGATGGGAGACGCGGACCGGGGAGGATTAGCGGAGTGCGAGCACGTGTGTGACGTCACCGGGCGGTGCACTCTGGGGGCTGGAGTACAGAGGAGCGGCGGAGCCAGGCAGACCCACAGACGTGACACTATACACTCATTTTTGTTGTTTATGGGCTTATTATACATTAAAAATCCAAATCTGAAAGTCTAAATCTAAATTCTAAATCTTAAAAAATCTAAATTTGTATGATACATAAATATATTAATTATTATTAATTATATAATACGAATAAAGCATATTGTGATGTAATTGATCGTGGTTTTGCTAATATATCATCATATTACCCAACCCTAATGGCCACCAACATGCTACTATCTTATCAGATTAATATCAGATACCAAATTTTATTATAACGTTTGAATTACAGTCAACAAAGGTTGACGCCTTTGACTGTGACCACATGATTATCTTAACGACCCTCTATGGCCTCCAAATATTTGGAACTCCTGTTACACTGTAAGTGGAACCAGCCAATCAATTCACCTCCAGCCTGCCTGATTCTGCCCTCTAGTGGTGGTTTACATATGAGTTATGAATTATGAGGAGCAGTACATACAAAATCCCACACTAGACTCCCAGTAAGTCCTGTTTACAGCGGAAAGACAAAACTGTTTAAGCATCATCGTTTATGAAATCAGAGTTCAGTGGTGTAACCAACAGTCACGACCCAAACAGAGTCCGGTACAACAGTTAATCATGTGCAAACTGCAACACGAAGAGAGTTACACAGTAGTGAAATGAACTCATTCATATCCTGCTCCAAAGATGAACTAAATACAACTAGAAATAATGGTGAATTTTCAGGCTAAATAGTTAGAAATGATAGACAGTCAGGTGCCGTGAGGAGGTAAATATCTAAGCAGTGGCAAAAACACATGCTAGAAGCAACTGGCACAACAAGCAACCGCCAAACCACTGAAGACTCTGTAGAGGATCCAGTAGATTTAATAGTCTGAGCTCTGTGGGCTTCCTCCCTCAGGTACCTCTCTCAACGCTGGCTCCACTGATAATAAATAAAATTATCTTATACATAGTTGAAAATTCTCATTCTGAGATTGTTGAAAGCTAATTTTAAGATTATTGTACTTATTTCATGACAATTTTTCTTGTTTTGATTCATTTTTGGTCATTTTAGTTTTAATTTTGCATATTTAAAAAAATTAGTTTAAAACATTCTGAGGTGGATTTGTGAAGGATAGTCTCAGTTGATAAACTATATCCTAAAATTCTTAGTTGAGATTACTGTAAGTCAATTTTAAGATGATTACTGTTATAGAAGAATTTTAGATTATTCTTATTTTCTTTTTTTAGTTATTTTGAGTAATTTTAGAAACCAATTGTTCTCTCTCTATTGGCAAATAATTATGCTTATTTTATGAAATCTGAGGTGGATTTACCCAAAGGTGATGGAAAAGACCCACTTGCTTCGCCTTTGAGCAACCCGAGTCACAGACCTGCCAGCCTTGGCATAATAATTTGTGCAGCACTGTTCCCATGTTGGCTCTGAGGAAAACATGATTCCACACCTCCTCTCGGTTCACCAGTGATGGCGGAATGAAGCCACAGAAATGTTAACAGCAGTGCTGGTGTCAGTGGATGATGATTGGAGGAGCTTTATCGGGGTAGGATGCTCATTTAAGGTGGAGTAAAGCAGGAGGAACTCTGTACTCCCTTATGTCTGCTGTATATACAGGGTTTGTCTGGAATTCACCAGATGTTTGGTGTCCAAGGCTCCCAAAACCTCTGGAACATCTGGTTTGTCCCACCTGCTGTAGTCGACAGCAAATGTTGAACTCTTTACTGAGTAGATGCACTGGAAACAAGAATCATCTGCTTTGCCCGGTCTGAGTATGGCAGGTCTACATCAAGCTAACTCACTTCAGCTTTCCACACCCCCCAGCCTGTTTACCTCTGCAGAGGAGTCCAAGCTCCAGCCTACTGTGTGGAAGCAGCCAGACGGAGTGAGGAGGGAACCAGAGGGATGAAGCTGTCTCCTGCTGCTGTCGACTGCAGGCTCTCCGAATGATTGATGTGTTGGCTGCCCAACACTAAATACACTCATCATCAAAAGAATAGCCGCACCCAGAAGGAGGTGTGGGATTGGGAATGCTGTTGGGAAGGAAGATAAAGGTTACCAGGATCAATAACTGATGATAAATTTAGACTGATATGATCAATATTTATTGAGCTACACATACAGAAGTCTGTCTCTCAGTATGGCGTCGGGCGCTGTGTTTGCTAACCCAACATACCAGACGTCTCGGCATGGAGCTGTAGAGGTTCCTAATGGTGTGATAATCCATCCCATGCAGCTTGAATATCCTCACACGGTTCCTGCAGATGGTGCGGTAGGGGTGGTGGTGGAGTGACACCAGGCCTTCTGGACGTGTGACGTGTGACAACAAACCGTCCATCTTGGTGCTGACCACGGTGCCTCCACACACGGATTCGTTGGTCGTCTCCACCAACGTGACGTGGTGTTAAAGGACAGTCGTGGTAACGGTCTGTGTACATGTAGTCCTGCGTGGTGCAGCCGTCTGCCAATGGTGCTGCACTAACAGGATGACTCATGGAGGACACCACTGCTCGCTGGATGTCTGTAATCGTGGCTGTTGGGTCAGTCAGGTACAGAGATAAGACCCGTCCTTACTAACGTCACATGGATGGAAACTTGAATCATCAGCATGTCTCACCATGTCTAACTGCTTGTGAACTCGTTTACCTCCTTATTGCATCTACAGTCTCCTCTGTTGTATCATTTGGTTTCTTTGGGTCTACCTCCTCTTCCTCCTCCTCCTCCTCTTCGACCTCTTCTTCTTCTTCTTCAACATCCTCCATAATTTCCTCTAGCTGTCGTTTGATCTTCCTCAGCTCCAGAAGCCCATTCTGCAGCTCCTTGCACACTTCTCTGATCTTGGCCGCGAACTCCGTCTTGGCCCACTTGCGCAGCTCCATGGAGTCCTTGGCCAAGAAGAAGACATCCAGGGCCAGGAAGAGGCCAGACATCACCCCGCTGGCCACGGTGATGCACCAGCACCTGCACCGTATTGATCAAACTCTCAGTGTTGATGAGGAGCGTCTTGCCAGCTCGGCCGCCCTCCTCCATCACGTGCTTCACGCTCTTGTTCATGGCACGTTTGGAGATGCTGTCCACGTACTGCTCGAAGTTCCACTCCTCCAGAGTCTCCATACCTGCCTGGGAGAGAAGGACAAACAAGTAGACTGACGTCCCATTTAAGGTGGAACAGGAAAAGTCGAGCAAGAAACTGGACAGGTAGACTGACGACAGACCATCCTCTCACCTGCAGGAACTGGAGGCATTGTTTAATGTCCTTGATCTCCTCCTGGTAGCCGAGGATGATCTGCTCCACCTTTGCCCGGTCTGTCCTCGAGTACACTGTGTCCGTGATGTTGGCCGAAGCTGACGTGATGCCAATTGTGATCAGTGATGTCCCAAACGTGAACGGTGCCAGCGCTAGTCTGGTGATGGTAGTGATGCTACCGGCTACGCTAGCTACTCCTCCTCCGACGCTGGCGGTCACTGTTTTCTTATGGAAGCTGTCCACCACGTCAGCCAAAGCCAGCATCTCCAAAACTCGCTCGTACAGCAACGCCTCCCGCTGGTTGAACAGATGAACAAACAAACGGGCAGCCATGAAGACATGGTCAGTGGCGGCTTCCACTGCCCTGGCAGAGACACAGAGAGAGATGGAGAGGACGTTCTGTAGGTGCTGTATAACACTCAGTCTGTACATGATAGTCTACAGAGTTAGACTCCTTACTGCTCCGCATCGTCTCCCTCAAAGTTTGTCGTCTCATTCCACTCGTTCCAACCTGAAGAAGCAAATGATGGTCATCCTCCTCATACAGGCAGCAAAACACATCAACCAGACTTCCATCTTCACCCTAGCTTCCACGATCCCCCACCATTCCAGTAAGAAATCTTCATCCTGGGAATAACGGGAGAGGTCACCTGTCTGCTCACTGCTTCATATCAAGGTCAAATATCTCTCTATATCATTATGACAAGCAGGTACACCTACATCATCACCAGGTGCTGATGCCTCCGCCGCAGCAGGAACCTCAACTGAGTCCTTCTGTCAGGAAAACAAGTTAAAGCCCACCAGGTTTAGATGAACAAATTACCCACCGGGGGCAGTAGGTGGGTCCACACTTCACTACGTCTGACTGTTAACTGTACCATAAGATATCATTACTGCTACCGAACTGCCACCGCACACTCCTCTGAGGACAGACTGCACATGATCAGTCATTATTATTAGAATTATACTCTCACCACTAGGGGGCGCCATAAGCCCTCTTCACTCCTCACCAGGAAACAAGCACCCCTGAGACCACCTTCTGATGTAGCCCTGACACAATATGATCAAACCCTCTCTCACGCAGCACGGTGTGAAACTAGTCTACTGTTGAATTTGAGGTGAGATTACCTTGAAATGGTTCCATTCAAAGCCCAGCACTTTGGGAGAACCCGGTTCTGTGGGTGTAGCAGGTGCTGAAGCGCTCTCCTGCATGAGAAACATGAATCCCAGACACACTGAAGCCTGAGTGGGGAACAGAGACCATGTGGAACACAGTTAAACATATGGGTTCTGTTATTAGTGCCACTTATAGGACTAATGACACCACTTCCTGGTCATTTTCAGACGGTCCCTAACTCTGGAGTGGACGCAGGAGCGGGCACAGTGAAGGGAACAGTCGGAGTACAGGTCAGTGAGAGTCGTGGTGGTAGTCCACTGTGCTGTGTAATGACTGTAGTAATCATTGAAGTAACTGGATATTAATAGCTGCTTAGCGTAGCCGGACTGTACAAGGGCTGAGACAGGTGAGCTGGTCCTGAGGTCTGATGATGTCGGACCGTGATGCTGTGGATGAGCTGAAATGTACCTATAGTACAGGTGTGATTTCTCCCCTCAGCACCGAACATGTTCAACCAGCTCAGCTCAGCAGCGGCATTCCTGCCTCTACTTAATCTACTCCAGGTACAGCACAGGTAGTGTTTATTAAACACTGTTTTGAATATTTAAATATTCAATTAAAATGTTATTAAATACTATTTTGAAAATTTGAAAGATATTATGTTCAATATTTTATTGAATTTTGTATGGAATATTTAAATATTCTATTAAATATTATTTTGAATACTTGAATATTCTACTGATTGTTATGTTGAATACTTAAATATTTAATTAAATATTATTGTGAATATTTGAATATTTTCTTAAATACTATTTTGAATATTCTATTAAATGTTTTGTTGAATATTTGGAATATTCTATATAATTTTATTCCAAAATATTATACATTTTATATGCTATAAATGTTATATATATTTTATAATACTGGAATATTCTATTAAATGTTATCTTAATAAATACTATTTTGAATATTTGATTTTTTATTAAATATGATTTTGAATGTTTGAATATTATACTGAATTCTATTTTAAATATGTAAAAATTCTGTTGAATACTATTTTTAATATTTTTATATTATTTTGGATATTTGAATATTCTATAGATTATGTTCAATATGTGAATAATCAATTGAATGTGGTGTTAAATATTAAGTTATACTGAATACTATATTTGAATATTTGGATATTCTATCGAACGTTATGCTGAACAAACATGGCTCAAATCACATTCCCCTGAGTAGGAAAAGACTCTGATGCTAACTGTTAGCTGACGCAAAGATCTGCAATGACTCCTGATAATGTTCAGTTGATCCAAACATACAAGCAGGTAAAAAAAAAACACCTTACTGAATGTAACCTGTCCTACTGAATCAGACTCCTTCAACAACAAAACATCAATACTGACCCTTTAGAACATTTACTCGAGTCTCCACATTGGAGCTGTTCACAGTGGTGGTGAAGGTAACCAGACGTCCCCCTCTAAAATCTCCCTCACAGAAAGTTCCTACATGAGGTGGTTCTGAATACGCTGCCTGATGTCTGAGACGCTGTTTATGATAGTGTGGAGAAGATTTCAGCCTTAAACTCCATTCATGGTGGAGGGATACATGCTGCAGGGCGCTGTGAGATCTTTTGAAAAAACAGGACCTGAAAAGTTTGTTCCCAGCTGGAACCAAAGAATACGTTCCTCAGCATGGGCCGCAACAACGTCCATGGGCGTGTCAGGTGTTGAGGAAAGGGAAGGCAACAACGGTGCCATCCAGTGGTCTGCTGGAGAAACTCTTCTATGTCTCCTTATCTCCAGTAGTTGATCCGTGCTGCTTTCTGGATATAAACAAACATCTGGAATAACAGCCCAAACGCTCGCAGGTCACCTATACGCTCCGCCATGTTGGTACTACTGTTTACTACCGCTGTGCAGCGCCCCTTTTGGTGTCTTATCCTTTGACGTTCCATGGTTCCAATAAAAGCTGGTGTAAACACAGACTGGCTCCCTGATTAGCACCCAGGCTGGTATAAAGAACATCTGAACCGTTTCACACCAAACCCACTCTGAACTGTTATACAGTCCTGCATATCCAGAAGGAGAACAGGGCATATTTACAGACAGACAGACAGACAGACAGATAAAACATTCCCAGGATAAATCAGGCTAAAGCACTGAACAGAGATTAGAGTCAGTACAGTCTGTATAGTCACTGCTCACTACCTGAACTGTGGATCTAAGCACAGACTTCCTGTGTCATCACGACTGGATCCTGTGGAAGACAGAGAGACCCACAGGGTGTCCACATGCACGTAGCACCTCTATACGGCATGTCTGATCACTCTTATAGACTTTATTACACCTAGACCGGTCTTACCTTCCCGCTCCGGTCCCTGCTCCGGGTGGAATCATCACTGTTTGGGTTCTAGAGAGTGAGAGAGTGAGACGGAGACGGAGGGTCAGGTGCTGAAACAGACAGATCTGTATTACTAAGCACAGGGAACACACTGACAGGTGAATAGTGCTGAGTTCACTGAGAGGTCCGGGTGTAAACACGCACATGTGTGTGTGTGTGTGTGTGAGTGTGTGTAACGAGCCCACCAATCAGGGTACAGTGTTTTGAGCTTGTTTTGACCTGTTGGACAGAGCTTGGTCTCCTTCAGTGTTCTGTGCTGATGATGATTGTAATAGACGTCAGTGTCAGACTAATGAATGATCTCCTATTAAAGACTGGTGGACTGAGAGACACTCGAGTCTCTTCACCTACACTGAGCTGATTAAGAGTCTTGTTCCAGAAATGATAATAGGACATTAGAGCCATAATAAATCATGCTCCTGTTACTCTCCATACTTAAGTACATTTGAAGGTACATACTTTAGTACTGTTACTCCAGTGGAGGTCTAAAGGGAGGAACTGACACTGGAGGAGGATTTTACCTTGGAGGGTCTCTACCTTAACTCAGGTACATGCTCGGTGTAGTTTGTACTTGTGTAGTCAGTCTAGAATTCATCTTCACAAAGAAATACAGACGTACCACAGACACCTCCTCCACAGTGCGCGGTCTGGAGGTCTCTTCATTCCTTCCCTGTCAAAATAAAACAGATAAACAGGGAAAAACAAATCACACATGAACCAAACACGGAAACAGCTCTGTGACGAGGATATCTGGCTCTATTTGTCGGCTACTTACACAGGAACACATACACAAGCCCTAAACAGGACTAACAGAGCGGCAGAGCTGTATGGAAACAGTGGGTGTGGCCTGGTCATGTGACGTTTTGTTAATTATTATATATTATACGGAGCAAAAATAAATTCTTTAAACTTTTTAAACATTTTTAGTTTAGCATTTTTCTGCTAGTTTGAGCTCACAGCTTTTTTATTATTTTATTTATTGGCTAAACTTTGTCACAGTTTATCTGATATTAGTATTTATATTGTATATGTATGTATATATATATATATATATATATATATATATATATTAGTGCTAATCCTCCAGTAACAGAGACAGTGTACTGACCTGAGCATGCTCTGTGCAGAGGATATGACCAGTAGTGCTGATATACCGTATATATATCTGCATATCTCAGACTGTAATTCATTCAGGTGTATTTCTACCCCAGGACTGCGTAGACCTGTCCAGTCAGACTGAATGTAACTGGACGCTACTGAAGGTGCCTGTCTGTGTGATTCAGTACCTGTGAGGATTTAAATGGGTTGACCATCTGAAGGAATCCACTGATGGTGAAATCACGCCACTTACAAATGAACCAGCAAAACCAGAGTCACTCTAAACACTGCGTTCAAACAGGCTGACAGTCTCAGGCACACGTGCAGGTAGAACCTTTTTCAGGGCTGTGTGTGGGCAACCTGCTGACACAATACCTAACACGCTACAGGGGTCACGATACGATTCCTGACATGCTAACAGGGAAAGAGCTAAGCTAACTGTGCTTCACCCTGTACAGAAGCTCATCTCACCTGACTGGACTCGGTGACTCCGGCCTCCTTACTCTCCCCCGGGACTGAAGACGGACTGACCGATGAGGAGCTCTGCTGGACGAGAGAGTTCAGACTTGTTCAGTACCGCAGACCACACCTTCTACAGTCCAGATTAATCCTCTCACACACACACACGCACACACACACTGGACTGGAACCAGGCACTGAAGGAAGAACACCACTGTTCCCAGTGGTGGTGAAGGTAACCAGACGCCCCCCTCTAAAAGCTCCCTCACAGAAAGAAGATTTCAGCCTTAAACTCCATTCATGGTGGAGGGATACATGCTGCAGGGTGCTGTAAAATAGTCCCCCAAAGAAACGTATTATTTCCAGGTTTTCCAGATTTTCCATCATCAACATTCCATATACACTCAGAAGACACATGTAGGTTCACTGGTGGTTTAGATAGTCAATAAAATGTCTATATGTGTGTTCTAGACACGAAGAACCCTGGTTCTCATCATCACCTCCACTGTACAGAACACCTGAACATCTACACCACAAAAAACCTACACAGCTTAACTCACAGTTGATGCCCCCCAGAGTTTATCGCTGTGGTTTGATCCAGCAGTCTTAGCCTTGTGCCAACAGGTGTGAGCCATTTGGAGTGAATCTTACCTGTGTGAGAGGGTTAGCTGAAGCATCTGTCCTGCTGGATAGATCAAAGTGAAACCCATCCTCCTAACAAAACCAGGAAACAGACAACAACAACATGAACCCTGAACGAGCAGAATAAAGCTGGTGCATATATCACAGGTGAGTTCAGCATTCCTCAAGAACAGGACACGCACTGCAGTGTAGAAGCCACACCAGAATACACTTACCTGTTCCAACTGAGAACCTGCCGCTGGAGAGTAGCTGGAGCCTGAGGCGGGTGAAACAGGCAACTGAGGGAGACAGAGAGAGAGAAACAATAACTATCTGACATACACCTCCTCGTATCTACACCCACTGTCCAGCCCATCAGCTCCACTGACCATATAGGACACTCTGTAGTTGTACAGTTCCAGACTGTAGTCCATCTGTTTCTCTGTATACTGTATTACCCTGTTCTTCAATGGACCCCCACAGGACCACCACAGAGTTCATTCTCAGCACTGCAGTGACACTGACGTGGTGATGGTGTGTTAGAGTGTGTTGTGCTGGTGTGAGTGCATCAGATGCAGCAGTGCCGCTGGACACCTCAGTGTCACTGCTGGACTGAAAAATGTCCACCAACATCATCCTGTGGGGCGGCGTCCTTCCTGTGTCCACTGATGAAGGCCTAGAGGATGACCAACACTGCACGGTGCAGCAGCAGATGAGCTATCGTCTCTGACTGTACATCTACAAGGTGGACCAGCAAGGTAGGAGTGTCTAATAGAGTGGACAGTGAGTGGAGTGAGTGGTTCCGTCACCCTAAATCACAGTAACAGTCCACTGGGGTGAGTTTAGGGTGGTAACGTCAGTATTACCAGTCTTTCTCATGTCCTGTATGAAAGGAGCTGCGGTGGTATTTCCAGGGATGGAGGCACTCGGACAGGTGCTTACTGGTTCTCTGTGGCCCAAATGAAAGAACAGACTATGAAGAGGAATTTGGGCCAAACGGAAAAGCAGTACGCATGACTCGCGGAACACGTTCAGCAATTACGTTCAACAAAACCTCTATAGCACTGTTTCACTTCGCTTGTCCTCTTCAGTCGAAAACTACATTTATGAGAACAGCTTAAAGCAGAAACGATGAATTCGTGTCATACCTTCGTGGATACCTTGAAGTGTGACGGCACAGCTGCTGCTTTCCACCGTGCAGCGCTTCGAACATGGTCCTATCAGCGTAACGGCTCATGTTCCTCATCCTACTGTCTAAACACTGTCTCACAATCTGCGCCTCACTGGTTTAGCAGCTATTCGATGAAGCGAACACCTTTGGAGTCCTTTAAAAGAGCTCAGGTTGCTAAGCCAGCACAGCAGAGGGTCTACATTGTTCTTCGTTAAGGCACACGTGTGGAAGAGTGATGTGTATGTACAGTAATTCTCTGTTATGACTGTAATTTAATGAGGCAGATCCGTGTAGCAGTTACACTGTAAGGTGGACTGTAATGGAGGGTTTGTTTTTCATTCCGGCATGTTTTCCGCATGACGTGCTGGGACCGCGCTTCACGTTCTTCCACTGGATGGCACGAATTCCTCTCCATAGTTAACTGTTAACTGTCAGAACTCCACACAGGTAGGGGGACTGGAGTAAATACCCCTGTACGTGTTTTCTGTTAGTAGGCAGCTGCAGTGACCCCCCCCCCCCACCCCCCACCAATCCAGTACTACACTCCTACAGTAATACAAGCTGTAATGTACAGCATGACCCTGAAGCCACACCTCTCCCTGTGTTTGGGGTACTCTGATTTTTCAGTCTGGAGTTATTTAAAGCTCGGCTCCACCCGCTGAAACTTCACTGACCCGGAACTGACCTAAGAGCAGGGCCGAGTTCAATACGTAGATCTGACTGTTCTTTGAGTCCATGTAGATTATCTCAGTCTGAAAGCCTACAGGGGTGAGCGTCAGTGATGATCTCAGGGGAACATCATGTAAAATCTGTTTTAATAAGAATGTTAACGGTATATATGAACTGCTGTCTGTATGGGTTTGTGAAGTAATGAGACAGACATGTGTTTCTGCTTATATCAGACTCTTACAGCCTAATTTTAACTCCACCTTAAACATTAAAAACCACGTGTAAATGAATAAATGAGTTCACAGCATCGACCGCTATACGATAACATCTCTTCAACATGTCTAGCCCACTCTTATATAAATAAATAAATGTAAATTAAAGATGAAAATGATTTAAGACTGAAATTATTCTTAGCTGAAAATAAAAACAGCAGGCCTGAAATCATTAAATGAATACTAATAACAACTCGCTGTCATCAGGTTGGGCTTATTGGTTTACTGTATTTTTCTTCAAACATAATAAAATAAATATCAAACGCAGGTGAAAGAGAGTGAGCGAGTGCATCAATAAAATGCCTATATGTGTGTTCTAGACATGGAGAACCCTGGTTCCCATCACCACCACTGTAAAGGACATCTGAACCATTTCACACCAAATTCACTCTCAGTCTGCAGGAATGTTTAATACTTCTATGTTTAATGTTCATCAATAAAACCTTTAGGTTCAGGTAGTAACCCTGCTCACTCTTCTGATAGATATGAATGACACAAGTCTGGAAAGTAATCAATAAACAACATATAGAGTATTCTCATAGTGTCCCAGGAGCTGCTGTTGAGCACTGTAGTCAGCATGTTGGATGTAGGAGGTGTGAAGACAAGGGCCAAGCCGCTACGTCCAGTCAGAGCATCTCTAATATGAAAAGGTATATGTGGTGCTCCAGGGCAGTAGTGGTGAGTGCCTACAGCCAGTGGTCATAGAAGCGACAAACCATGGAACAGTGACAGGGTGATGGACACTCAAGAGCTATCGTCACGGAAATGGCTACAGGAGGAATGTCTTACAACAACATCTTGTAGGGTCTGTGCCTCATCAAGCTGGAGCAGTTTAAGGATCATGCAGAGAACCAGCAGCATACTGGGCAGGTTCATCATGATGCTCCGGCTCACTGGTGTATGTGTATATGACATTATCAGTGACAAACCAGCACTATAACTGCAAATGTCACTTAGAGGGAATATAGATCTATATTAGGGTGTGATATTATGTATACTATGAGAGCCCCACCTAAGAGGATGCCGATTTGATTCCATTTTACCATTATATTAATAATACACCAATAACATTAATTTATGATGTCATATTTAATTAATTTATTTTTTATTTATTTTAAGTAAATGCACCTGCAGGTGTGTTAATACTGCTTAAGGAAAGATGATTAGGCAAAAAGCCTTATGGACCTTCAGGCCTTCTCTATAACATGTGAAGTCATCGAGTCTTAAGGTCCAGGACAGAACAGAGTTTTCTACCGGAGCAAAACTGCACCTGGTTATATTGGCAGTCTGGCGAAATTCCAGAAATGTATTTTGTTTACAGTAAGGACTAAAACATGTGCCAGGCGTGTCATTATATAATATGGCATCAGTTCTCAGACCGGTCTTTACAGTCCCCAGACAGTCAACGTTCTTCCACTATTCCTATGTGAAGTCGGCATCCATGAACAAAGTGTCACCAAATATTTACCAAACAGGAAGCTGAGCACAACAGCAAATAACAAGCGCGCATATAAACAGGGCAGAGAATAAGAGACAAGCAGGGGTCAAAGCCAGGAGACTGACAAGCCAGCAACTGAATCCGAAGGGAAATCCAAGAGAATGGTCAGAACACAAAAGGAGAGTCAGAACCAGTCAGAAAAGAGCAGACAGAGCCAAAGGGAGAATTGAGAGAGAGAAAGTCAGAGACGAAGGGAAGTCAGAACCAGGAAAATAGGTAAATCAAAGGGACAACGCTCGGAATTGCATACAGAGTTTGGCAAAACTTTGCAACTTGTGTGTGGGGTTTATATACAGGTGTGTGTAAATGATGACAGGGGACATGTGGGTGTGATGTCATCAGGTAGTGCACTCTGGGGAATGGGAGACCCGGAGGCG
>CM067477.1:40508793-40525831 GCA_034552555.1 Semaprochilodus insignis
CTGTCCTGTACGCGAGCAGGAACGTTGTTGCCGAATGAGTGTTGTGATGCTCCGTCGAGCCACTTTGTTTATTTCCCCAATTTCCAGTTCCAGGACTGTGTACCAACACCGGATTTATACCCAGCGTGGACACTGAACGGACAGCTAGCGGAGAAGACGGTATTTATTGAATATACTGCATCTCTTAATGTAGTCAATATGTCTAATATTTCTCAGACATATGAATATTAAAAGATTATTTAACCTATTTCTAGACAATTTTACCATTTTAAGTCATTTTATCTAGTGAAAGTGTCTTATTCCACTGTGGAATGGTAAAGATCACTAAATTCAGGGATCAGTGAGATCAAATCGATGAAAGGTGGAATTCTGCACATCTACATAACCCAGTTTACCCATAAATACAGAAAATATAGTGTACCAACATTTATTTAATGAACAGGCAGTGGTGGGTTCAGGGCTGCTGGCACCTAAACCCGGTTTTCAACAGTTCTTCACCAGAGAACGCTCTCAAAATAGAATTCATAAGCTTCTCCTTCCCTCCTCCAAATATGTGTCCACAGTAAGGACGGCCATCCAGTTCCTGGCCAGGGAGCAGCGTTCCAGCCAATGCAAATGCAGCAGAAAAAACTCGGGGCATATCGCATCCCGCAACGAGCTCTTTGTTTATTTTCACTGCTCACCTCGTCCAGCTTCACTCTCTCTCCCTCCAGATGTGGGCTCAGAGGCAGGCTGTAATTAATGGGCAAACAGAGCTGCCCAACGCCAGAGACCTCCAGGAGAGGATGCCTACAGAAAGAGGAACAGGTCACATGACCCCAATGACCCACAGTTGCGTAATGCCACTGCCAGCTTCAGAGAGCTATAGGATGACGATGTGTTGGGTATGGCCAGACATGTGGTGGGCTGTTGAGCGGTGGGGGGCTGGAAGTTCTAAGATCATCTGAGGGATTATATGGGTGTTATTTATGATGCAGCTGTAAATTCACACCCGAAACCGCCTGTGATCAAAACGTCTGCTCCGTTTACGGCCTCAGGAGTTCGCGGGTAAGGCCGAATGAGATCCAGTTCTAAGGGGATGCATATGCCGGGGCAATCTGGTTATAATCAGGACCGTGTGCTGGGCCAAAACATCAGCCTGTAAGTCTGTCATACTGCCACAAAGGTGAACCACAGAGACCTGCGTGGTTAATCCAGAGGAGTAAATTAGCTGCATGTTGTCTGGAAGCGTAGCGGGATGGTAAACACAGATCGTACGCGTCTGCTCACTGAGCCTTCTGGCAGCAGAGAAATCGAATTTAACTTAATAGGAAAAGAAAGCAAAACGAACCCCGACTCGTCAGGAATGTCCGAGCGGTTCTCGAGCTGGACCCCCTGAAGGTCCATTCTTCTGTTCCATCAAAACAGACAAAAATCATATGGACAGAGCAGAAATATGGACCTTCTGGGCGTTCCCTGAGGATTGGCGTTGGAACCAAGTTCAAACTGTTGAAACTCAAGTACACTCTTAATAAAGGGTTCAAGGGTTCTTTAGTAAAGAAAATGGTTCTTTGCGTGGTGAAAGTGCTCTGCAGATTGATGGTGAGAGTACTGTATGTTTTGGTTCTATATTGAGCCAAAAAGAACCTTCTACTGTATGCACTGTCACAACAGCAGAACCATTTTGGTGCTATATAGAACCATTTACAACACGTTCCTTATCAATCTGAAGAACCATTTCCCCATGCAGTAAATCATTTAGGGAATGCATATGGTTCTTTAATTGTTCATGGTTCTGTACAGACTAAAGAACCCTCGAAAGATCTGTCTTGGTTTCATAGTGTAGGGTTTGAGCATGAACCCACACCAGCAGGATCTGTCAAATGTAGATTCGGTTGCAGTCAGGAACCGTGTACATATTGAAGAACAACTACCACCATAATAAGGAATTAACCCATCATGCTTTGATGTATAATAAAGGGGACGGATTTTCTGGGAAGTCAGCTGTTAGGAATGGAAAACAGCGGCGGCAGGACTCGGTACGGAAAGAATCATTGTAAACCAGAATATGCTCAGGTACACTAGCACCAGGCAGCACTAACATACCATCAAAAATCCCACAGAGAAGCTAACGGAAATTAGCATGAACCCCAAGGTGGGTTTTCCCAAATTGTAACATGCACGGCCCAAACTGAAGGCCACTAAATATCATGGTTTTCCCAAGCTTTTCCTAAATTTAGGAACTCTCAATTTACCATGAAAGAGGTGACATTCCTCTGTAGCTGAGGCTACTGTTCACTGGGCCAAACTTTGCTGGAACATCAAAACTCCGATTCTCATCCGACCAGCACAAAGCCATACACGGAAGTGCATATACATGGAATACATGTGGGCAGTCGTGGGCTGGAGGTTAGGGAACCTTGTGATGGGAAGGTCGCCGGTTTGATTCCCTGAACCAATAGAACATGACTGAACTGCCCTTGAGTAAGGCACCTAGACCCCAGCTACTCCCTGACCGCTGTGGATGTGTGTTTACTGCGCCCAAGTGTGTGTTCACTAGTGTGTGGATTGGGTTAAATGCAGAAGTTAAATTCCTCTGTGTGTAAGCAGAATCAGCAAAAACGGAATTTAAAGGAAGTGCGGATACATGGAAGTGCGGATAGCCAGTCAGAAACCAGTTACCACACTATAGATGTCAGACTCTCAGTCTAGGTGTAGGCGGGTCATCTGTGGCTGAGACAAACTACAGCAGATGTCAACACTGGAAGGTTATTCCAAACAGCAGGAGCTAAAGGTAGCCTAGTGAAGTTATTCCCAGTCTAGTAATATTCCAAAACATCTGTTAATAAAAGCGGAAGCCAAACTGGCTGTGAATCCTTTGAAAGTGACTTTTACAGATGCTAACTAGAACAGAGCGTCACAGACTTCACTGCAGCTCCTGTCGGATGGAGGTCCATTACTGCAGAGAACGCACCTCCACTGCTCCGCAGCCCACTGCTGGGGCTCTTTCTACCAGACAGTCTAGCCTAGTTTGGCACTGGCACCTAGAATCATGGTCAGCTGCTCCAGTGTCTTGTTCTATCAGCAGTGGGTGCCATCTGGGTACTTCTGGACAGACAGTCTGAACCTGAGGTGTGTTGTAGTTGAGGAGTTGAGCAGGATGACGGTGATGATGCTCGACTTCTAGAGCTTATAAATAAGCATAAACTCCCCGGTACCGTACAGAGCCACCCTTCAGAGGATCCTCGTCTATACAGTCACACAGAGGAAACGGGAAGGATCGCAGTTTCACCCTCCCCAACAGGCCCACTCTCACGAAAGCAAGCTGCCGTCTTCATTGCAGCAGATGGTGGTTAAAATAACACTCAGGTCAGCCCACAGGATCATTTGCGTATGCGTGCGCACATGTACTTGTGCCACTTCTCCTATTCGCTTCAGAAGAAGCCTGAATGAGCTTCCCATTTCCTCCATACTGTCAAAAACACGCAGTCACTGCTGGTGCACTTCCTCAGGACGTCAGGTTCCGGTTTATCCTCAGCGTGTACATCAGAATTATTGCTGGTGTGTTATTGTGGGGTTTTTGCTTTTGCAGGCACAAATCTACAGCTGCTGGAGCTGTTGTGTATTCCACTGAACTGAAATACACTGTGTGGTAAAATATCAGAACCGCCCGGCTACTGAGTGAGTTTAGCTACTTTAAGGCCACTCATTGCTGATATACACTCATCAAAACAATAGCTGCACCCTGACAGGAGTGAATCTTGGTGTGGGTCTGACATGGTGACACATGCTAATGATTCAAGTTTCACGCTCGACCACACATGTGATGTAACTAAGGACGGGTCTTATCTCTGTACCTGACTGACCCAACAGCCACAATTACAGACATTCATGCCTCCATGAGTCATCCAGCACCATTGGCAGACGGCTGCACCACGCAGGACTACATGCACACAGACTGTTATGACAACTGTCCTTAACACCACGTCACCGTCACCAAAGACTGCAATGGTGACGTGCCAGACTGTCATGGAGTGACTCAGAACAGCAGCGGGTCATCTTCAGTGACAAGTCCCGCTTTTGTCTTTGTGAGGACGACCAACGAATCCGTGTGTGGAGGCACCGTGGTCAGCACCAAGATGAACGGTTTGTTGTCACGTGTCACACATCCAGAAGGCCTGGTGTCACTCCACCTCCACCCCTACCGCACCATCTGCAGGAACTGCTCTTGGGCTCCCTCTACAGTTGCAGAGTGTAAATCACTTTTACTCCACTGTCGTAGATACAGATCCTGCTCTGAGCTCCTCGTGTTCAGATGTACACATGTATTTGTTAATGAGGTCCAGAATCCGACTCCCTTTCACGTACACACACACACACACACACACACACACGCACACCTTTCGGTTCCGACCAGAACTTTACAATGAAATAAGGAAATGACTACAACACTTACAGCACTTCTGAACATTCAGTTAACACCACGTTGGTGTCTATAAGCGGAGGAGGAGCTGTTTATGGTTAGTTCAGTACTTCAGTTCAGGGTATTAATATGGAGTTCCCCCGTACTCCAAGGGTATTGGGTGGAGCTTCATCACTCCAAAGAGTGTAGCTCCACTGCTACACAGCCCAGAGCTGGGGGGCTTTATACCCCTCTGGAGATTATACAAACTACACTCCTCATCTAAAGACCAGCTGCTCCCAGAAGGAGGTGTGGGACTGCAGGTGTGTTGGGAAGGAAGATAAAGGTGACCAGGATCAATAACTGATGATAAATTTAGACTGATATGATCAATATTTATTGATCTACACATACAGAAGTCTGTCTCTCAGTATGGCGTCGGGCCGCCGTGTTTGCTAACCCAACACGCCAGACGTCTCGTCATGCAGCTGTAGAGGTTCCTAATGGTGTCCTGTGATAATCCATCCCGTGCAGCTTCAATATCTAACCGTAAACAGCTCCTCCTCCGCTTATAGACACCGACGTGGTGCTAACTGAATGTTCAGAAGTGCTGTAAGTGTTGTAGTCATTTCCTTATTTCATTGTAAAGTTCTGGTCAGAACTGAAAGGTGTGTGTGTGTGTGTGTGTGTGTGTGTGTGTGTGTGTGTACGTGAAAGGGAGTCGGATTCTGGACCTCATTAACAAATACATGTGTACATCTGAACACGAGGAGCTCAGAGCAGGATCTGTATTTACGACAGTGGAGTAAAAGTGATTTACACTCCGCAGCTGTAGAGGGAGCTTTTATTTTCTGGTAGGAATCGGACTCTGAATCCGGATGGTATATGGAGTTACGGGGGTCTGAGGGTCTCTATTGTACCAGTAATGCTGCTGTAGCTTAGTGCTGTGTATTGTGTGTGTTGCGCTCACGATGACGTTCTTGAGGCGTACAGTCATTTAGAGACAAATATTGTGGGGCATTATCGCCCCCTATTGGGCTGGCATGTTCATGCTAGCACTGTTTAATTGTGAGGATGTTCAGAAAGGCCTTAAACTGCTAGTCTGACTAAGCTCCGATCATGTAACCCACACAGTCTCAATGCCATGGGCTGACTAAGACCTGGTCTAAGTTTACTGAGTAGTTATGGGTGTTGTTGGACACTGTCTGGTCTGGCCAGTGAAGTGATGCTTTATTCGGGCTTTGCTGCAGCTTCTGTCCAGCTCAGCTAAAGACAGTAACACACACAGAAGCACCTCAACTTCTCAACGTTCTACAAACAGCACTATAAACCCGCCTGCACACTGATCTGTGATGAAGCAGAGCCACAAGAGCCCGTAAATAGTTTAGAGGAAGACGTGGCAGGACTGCTTCTCCCACGGCTCTGGCGTCTGACTCCTATTCCGGTCGGTTGGCTCCTTCGGCTGCGTGCGCATGCCTTTATTGGTTTCTTATTGTATCAGAAGCGGTTTGTTCCTCGTTTGGGTGCTTTATGGTTCCGCTCGCGCTTTTTAAAAGAGCACAGTGATTATGGCTGCTTTGAAATCCACGATGGCCTTTACATTCACATACCAGGGCTGATTATCCCTAATCAGCTGGAAGCGGTGCAGTTTCCTATTGTTCTATAAAACCACATCACATCTCTTGCATGGTTTCCTTCAGGTCCTTCTTTACGCCGACAGTGAAACTTAATTTATTACAGAAAGACATTACATGATGGTGTTTTCCTGTGTTGGATAGCAGGCATGACTGGCAAACTGTGGGGACCAATGTCAATACAATCAACTGCTGTATTAGCCTACAGGGTGAGACCTACAGTCCAGGGTGAGACCTACAGTCCAGGGTGAGACCTACAGTCCAGGGTGAGACCTACAGTGCGATCTACAGTCCAGGGTGAGGTCTACAGTCCAGGGTGAGGTCTACAGTCCAGGGTGAGGTCTACAGTGCGATCTACAGTCCAGGGTGAGGTCTGCAGTCCAGGGTGAGGTCTGCAGTCCAGGGTGAGGTCTGCAGTCCAGGGTGAGGTCTGCAGTCCAGGGTGAGACCTACAGTGTGATCTACAGTCCAGGGTGAGGTCTACAGTCCAGGGTGAGGTCTACAGTCCAGGGTGAGACCTATAGCCAAATTTTCACTGAGCACCTGTGAACTCACTGCTGTTGCTGGTGCAGCTCCTTATCAGGACTCGTGAAGGTTGCAGTAGGAGCAGATCTTTTTCCTAACACTCCCAGCTATGGAAAACCCTCCCTGTTTCAGGCTCAGACATTATCTCAGGCTTTACGCCCAGGCTTGTTCAGCATTGTTACCTGTTTAGTCAGGGCTCTGGTAGATAGTTTCGGGTGAAGGTGCAGATGTGGGGCTGCCAGGATATAAACCATGATAGTGAACGGAGATGTTGGTGCTGCTGGCGGTGCTCTTGTATGCTTATTCACGTTGGCGGAGTGGATGAGCACCGATACCTCAGAGAGCTGCCACGCCCCGCTTCTCAGCTGTTAACTAAAGCCTCTATCGGACCTGCCAGAGCCCCTCTGCATGGTCATTACCGTCAGATGAAGAACCTCGTATCTGGTAAATGCCAGTTGTTCTTTACACTGCACCAAAACAGTACCTAGAACAACACATCAGCCACGTTTACATGCAGCCTGACAGCCTGACAGGCCCATCAGAACAGAACGCTCCATGTGCACACCTTAATCAGAATAGACTAGTCCGATTTAGGCCATTCCGAACACAGCCTTCTGATTGAAGGAGGTGGGTGCTCCTGTAGATAAACAGCTCAATAGAGGAATAACAGCCATGTAAATAAGAGCCCGGATCTGATTACATTCCCATTACATAGGGGCTCCTACAGCGTGTTCGTCAGGGGCCACATGACCTTTCATAATCAGAAACGACTGCTGTGTCACATGGACGATTTGCTTCTGCTCAACATCTGTGAATTCCTCCCCACCAGTCTGCCACTTTCATCCAGAGGTTTTGTGTCATCTGTGGTGGGACTGGCATCCCATTTTTGTGTCTCAGAACGTTGCAGGACATGACATCCTCCTATCACACGTTCTTGGACATGGGAAGCACATTTTCCAAAATTCTAAAGCAATTAAAAACACAAGCGCTCCAACTGAAAGCTCTAGCTCGTGCTGCTGCTCATCTTACTCAGACTGGAGTCATGTGATGCTGGTTCCTGTCTACACTAAGTGGTACCCTATACCTCCACATCACTTTGGAACATCTCAGGAACCAAGACAACCAGCACAGGAGCTCCTCAAGGTTGTGTTTTGTCCCCATGACACTTTGCACTGTACACGGACGACTGTACCTCCGTGGACCCCTCCGTCAAAATCCTGAAGCTTGCAGATGAGTCATTGGTCTCATCCAGGATGATGACGAGTCTGCCTACAGACGGACGGTTGATCAGATAGTCCTCTGGAGCAACCAAAACAACCTGGAGCTGAACACAGCAAAAACAGGGCAATGACAGTGGACTTCAGGAGAAGCCCGCCGGCCCTTCCAGCACTCACCATCCAGGACAGAACTGTGATGGCTGTGGAGTCTCACAAGTTCCTGGGTACGACAATCACTAAGGACCTGAAGTGGGACTGCAACATCAGCCCCATCATCGAAAGAGCCCAGCAGAGGATGTACTTCCTGCGTCAGCTGAGGAAGTTCAACCTTTCCCAGGAGCTGATGGTACAGTTCTACACTGCCACCATAGAATCTGTTATCACCTCGTCCATCACAGTGTGGGGCAGCTCCGCCACCAAACAGGACACCCACAGACTGCAGCGCATCATCAGGTCTGCAGAGAAGATCACTGGAGTGAAACTACCCACTCTGCTGGATCTGCACACTTCCAGAACCAGGAAGATCATCACTGACCCATCACACCCTGGCCGTCACCTGTTTCAGCGTCTGCCCTCAGGCCGGCGCTTTAGCCAGATGAGGATCAAGACAACCAGGCTACAGAGAAGCTTCTTCCCACATGCCATCACTCTCATGAACAGCTGAACATTACAATCCATATTCGGGACACTTTTATCACTTCCTGTTCTGAACTGCACTTTTAATTTATCTTATTTATCTTAGTAACAGTTTCACACATCACTCCATCCTCTGTACTGACTGTCTCAGACTGGTGCTCCATCCTCTGTACTGACTGTCTCAGACTAGTGCTCCATCCTCTGTACTGACTGTCTCAGACTGGTGCTCCATCCTCTGTACTGACTGTCTCAGACTAGTGCTCCATCCTCTGTACTGACTGTCTCAGACCGGTGCTCCGTCCTCTGTACTGACCGTCTCAGACTGGTGCTCCATCCTCTGTACTGACTGTCTCAGACTAGTGCTCCATCCTCTGTACTGACTGTCTCAGACTAGTGCTCCGTCCTCTGTACTGACTGTCTCAGACCGGTGCTCCGTCCTCTGTACTGACTGTCTCAGACCGGTGCTCCGTCCTCTGTACTGACTGTCTTCGTCCTCTGTACTGACTGTCTCCGTCCTCTGTACTGACTGTCTCAGGCTGGTGCTCCGTCCTCTGTACTGACCTTCTCCGTCCTCTGTACAGACCGTCTCAGACTGGTGCTCCATCCTCTGTACTGATTGTCTCAGACTAGTGCTCCATCCTCTGCACTGACTGTCTCAGACTAGTGCTCCATCCTCTGTACTGACTGTCTCAGACTAGTGCTCCATCCTCTGTACTGACTGTCTCCGACTGGTGCTCCATCCTCTGTACTGACTGTCTCCGACTGGTGCTCCATCCTCTGTACTGACTGTCTCAGACCGGTGCTCCGTCCTCTGTACTGACTGTCTCCGTCCTCTGTACTGACTGTCTCCGTCCTCTGTACTGACTGTCTCAGGCTGGTGCTCCGTCCTCTGTACTGACCGTCTCAGCGTGTGTCTGTACTGTGTGTAATGTCGTCTCTGTGCTCTGTGAGCTAATGTAACCAAAGACAAATTCTCTGGCTTGGATGTGTGAACATACGTGTCAAATAAAGTTTGATTCTGATTCTGATCCTGATTACTTGCAGTGTGCATGTTAACACCTCAGACTCCATATATAATCGGAATGAATTCAATCGGATTTGGAGGAGATCCTTACATGTAAACACAGCCACAGCCAGAAACGTTCCCTCCTGTGAAGTTCCTTCTTCGGACATGCTAGGCTTTGCTTCTGAGCGTGACAGTGTCCACCCTGCTGTGAGTACTATGTGCTGGAGAAGTTTCTCCTGCTGCTGGTAGGATGTTGCTGCAGGTGCCTGGTCTGATATTCCTATAGTCCTGTCCTCTACAGCCTACTGGACCATTTAGGAGACTTTACACACCCCACTCATCACTACGCAGTGATGGACATCCTCGCCGGGACGCACCACAGCCTGTAAAGTGAAATGAAAAACGGAACCATCGCTACATCTACATGCTCAATCTCCAGCTCTAGATACGGCCCTAGCCTACCGAGGAGGATCTCAGATGGAAGGGAATCTGATTACATGTTTTGGGTAGATTTTCTGTGGAAGTGTTTTTTTTCCTTGGAAGCTTTGCTGACTGCAGACATGCAACTCTCAAATCATCGTTACAGAACAGGGGAGAGACTGGATCAACCACAGGGATGACAAGCTAACAGCTTACCTGGCTCCTGTTCTCCGACTGAAAGGGTTCAAACTCCTCCTCAGCGTTCCTTTAGCCGGATAAAGACAGAATCCCGGATTTCTTTATGTTCCGCAGGCCGAGATGAGGCTTACACTACTGCTAGCATAGCTTTACTTACTAGCCTACAGCTCAGTGGCTAGGCTAGCAGTCACCACAGGCCTCCCCAGTGACTGTATGATGGCTGTGTTTGTACAGTGCATGCTGGGTATTGTAGTTTGAGAGCGCTGATGCTCATTGATTCTGTCTAACTGATCCGGCTAAGGGACATACTGCCGCACTACAGAACACTGCAGTACATGATGAACACCATGTCTAACTCTAGTTCTAGTTCTAGTTCTAGGTCAGAATCACATATGATTTGCTGTTATTAATCCCAAAAGCAAGTTTGTTCTTGATGTTCATTCAACCCAGACAACCCTGCATTCCACTTCATGAGGGTTCATAAGGGTTTCTAAATGGTTCTTCACTTGACACAAGCAAAATCATTAGTTATTATAGAACCTTTGCATTAGGTTCTATAGACTTTAGAGTTTATCCATTCAAGTCTCAGTTCCCCTCAATGGTTCTTCTCCACGTTCTTAGAGAGTGTCTCCGTTTGAGTCTCGGTTCTTCTTAGCAGTTCTTCCCCATGCTCACAGAGAGTGAGTATTAGTTCCTCTCAGCGGTTCTCTCATGTTTTAGAGAGGTTCTCCTCTTGAGTCTTCGTTCCTCTCAGAGGTTCCTCTGTATACTCTTAGAGAGTTTCTCCTTTTGAGTCTTGGTTCTTTGCATTGGTTCTTCCTCATGCTCTAAGGCAGTGTCTCCTTTTGGGTCTGGGCTCCTCTCAGAGGTTCCTCCTCATGTTCTAGACGTGGTGACTTTATGGCAGTGGGTTGGTTCTGTGTATTAGTTTGTGTTGAGTGCTGGTGCGGAGAAAGTCATATTTGGCTCCTGCTGCTGTGGAAATGAAGAAATGTCTGGAGTTCTCTCCAGCTGAAGGAACAGGTGGGATCCTTCATAACCCCACCTCGGAGAAAAAGGCACCAAGCACGGAATTCCGCGGAGTTTGTGAGAACTCTTCCGAAGCACCCTCAGACAGGCTTGTGCTGCGCCTCAGTGATTCCTACTGCAGAAATCATAATGAATGAAGGGATTATCTTCTGCCAGAAAAGGGACGTAACGGAATTCGGCTACTGGAATTATGTATTCGGAGCACAGAGACAGACTCCCGAGTGTTGCCACCATCTCTGTTGTGATGCCACAGCAGTCTGTTTCGTGGAGTCCAAGTCAGCGTGATGGTCCGATTTCTGAGAAAGTCTTTCCTCCACTAGTTACTGTCCATCAAACGGTCTGCTGAGGCTACCTGGCAGCATCACCAACACCTGGACCAACAGAACAAAAGGATCAGGAGAACCAACGAACATTTCAAAGCACACAGAGGAGGATGTCTGAAACACTAGTCACCCTGGTAGTGACCTTTGGCCTTCAGATGAGCTAATGCTAAAGCTAAAGCTAAAGTTAATCGGAGCTATGCTAGCTCTTGAGGAGGAACCTTACGCAGCATCAATACAGCGACCAGTGTTAATCGCTGATGTGAGCACCCAATGAGTTACTGAACACCAGGCTAAAGATGACTTCCTGTTTGATTAATCATTCATCCATTCATCCATTCAGTAATTCATCTTCTGAGCAGCTTATCCTTCTTGCTCACGAAGGGTGATGGAGCTTATCTCAGGGCTCACTGGGCGGGGAGATCCCAGGACAGACCGCCAGTCCATCACAGCCTGTTTGATTAGAAGCCCCCCTTTCGGCTAATACAGTGAGATGATTGGGCTAGAAGGTACCATAGTCTAAAAGGTTCTCTGATGTTCTACATAGAAGGTATGTGGTGTGGTTCTACACGCCCATTTCCACCCTATGGCCTGGTTCTAGAATGAAATGAGCTGATCCCCGTTTTCGCTGAGCTCCTCATGAATAATTAGATGAGCTCTGCTTGGATTGGCTGGTTTACAGCGAGACCCCGCCCCCGATGATCACACAGAAGCACCATGTGGAAATAGACTAAATAAAATGAGCCTCTGTGTAAATAAGCTCCGCCCTCATACTATTTAGTTAGCTATGCTAGTTACTCAGAGCTAATGCTAGTAGCTAACGTTCCCTGTACTAGCTACTGGCTTTCCATCTGGACATCAACACACAGTAGATTAAAGTTGATCCTCACTATGGAACTCTCAGTTTAAGATGATCTGCTTCAACCGGCAAACACGGATACAATCACACAGCATGGCTGCTACTTACAGGCTGCTGTTGGGGTGGTGGTGCTAATAAAGGTGGAGCTGCTCCTCTCTTCAGTCTCTTCAGGGTCAGACGCTGAGCGGAGCTGCTCCATATTGTCCAAGAATTTGGGAAACTGTCCGGAGTGAAATGTGCAGACTGCAGGATTAAAGTTGTTCCGGGATCCTGTTAAAGATGTGGGAGCTGAAGTTCCTGTTCTCCAGCTTGTGTAGGGATTTTTCCCCTCCACCTTAAATGGTGCTGCAGGACATTCTGGCACCTGTACAAGCTGCAGTATTTAAGGTGGAACGGAACATTGGATTAGGAAGCTGGTGAATAGGAAGAACTTCAGCCTGGTTTAAAGATGAACATCCACCATGTACCGCTGACAGTTGGGATCCTTGGGAAGGGAGTGAAAAGTGCCGACATCCCCTTCCCAGCCTGGAACGCTGGATTTCTCCACATAGCCATGTTGGTTCTGTAGCTCCGTTGTGGTTGTATGTAAATGTTGGGGGTGTAAATATTAATCAGTCTGTTCCGTAACAGTTTCGGATTTGGGAATTGAACCGTTTTCCCGTCCTCTATTGGAAATGCAGGATTTGGATTTGAAGGAAGAACAGCAGTGTTTGAGGTTCTGGGTATGTGGGTTCTGTGTACTGGACTCTCCTTATTACACCACAGTGTACATACAGCTGTACGGTCTGTGGGAATTTTAAAACCAGGAAAATAAGTCAGTTTAATTTCAGTTGTATGTCAGAAGCTTACGGAAACCTCAACGTGAGAGGCGTGAGGTGTATCAACCAGATGTAGGATTACTTCACTTGCTAAGGAATCAGTTCTGGCAGTGCACAGACATGTCTGACCTCCACAATGGACAACGGAGGCATGAAAGAGCCCTCAGAACGGAGTTCCCTGTAATTTTCCGACTCGAGAGGGCAGCCAAAGAGGCCAGACTCACTCTCCACTGGGACGGCTCTCCTTGTTTCCTGTGCCACAGACGTTCATGAGCACAGCTGACCTATTTAGCTCTCAGCAGACAATCGAGGGGCAACCCAGAGAGCAAGCGAGAGAGGGCGGGTACAGACCCGGTTCTGTAGAGGAATCGGTCCAACACCATCGTCTGTGAACACAGTTCCTCACTGCTCCACAAACACAAGTTAAACTCCACCATGTGGAGAAGAACTCAGATATAACCAGATCCAGGACCACCAGCACCACTTTCTCTAGACACCCAGATCATTTAAGGTGGACTAAATAGTAAAGGTGGAATCAAAATCTGGAATTCTTTTAGGAAATCGTGGATCCTCTGAACTAAAGAGGAGAGGAACAGCGCACCGTTCAAAAGCCTGTATCTCTGATGGTATGGGGCTGCGTTAGTGCCTATGATGTGGGCAGCGTACACATCTGGAAAGGCTCTATCAGTGCTGAACAGTATATGGAGGGTGTAGATCAACATACGCTCCCATCCGGACCACGTCTCCTTCAGGGAAAACCTTGGATAGGTCAGCAGGACACTGCTAAACCACATACTGCAGCCATCACCACAGAGTCCTGCTGCGGAACTGACCTGCCTGCAGTCCAGACCTTTCACCAATTGGAAACATCTGGCGCATCATGAAACGAAACATCCGGGAGAGCAGACCCAGGACAGCTGAGCAGCTAGAGTCCTACGTCAGACAGAATTCCTCTCCCAGAACTCCAGCAGGTGGTCTCGTCACTTCCCAGACGTGTACAGACTGCTGTTAGAGATGAGGGAATGCTGCACACTGGTACTCGTAATGGTGTTCATGATGGTAGAATTCCTCACTTCCAGCGTCTGATATGGGTTCTATGTTCTACTGGGAATAAAATATGGGTCTATGAGATTAGTAAATCATTACATTCTGTTTATTTACATTTATTTACATTCTACACAGCGGCCCGACTCTTCTGGAATTGGGCTGATATTAAATTCTGGAATTGGGCTGATATTAAATTCTGGAATTGGGCTGAATAAAATTTCCACATGGACATGCAGCCTTTTTCAGTAACTGATGGGCTTTAAATTAATAACACATCATTCATTAATTCCTTTGTTTTTAGTTGCACTTACATTTTCCGGGATCCCAACTTCCATTTCTTCTCATTTTGAGACTGTTATGGAACACTGATTCCTGAGATTTGGGACGCAGGAGGGCAGCACAATATCACAGTGTCATAAAAGTGTTTAGAATGTGTTAATAAAAGTTTATTTTAACACTTTTACAATAATTTAACTTGGGAACAGCAGTAAACGTACCTGCTGAAGCCTTAAACACTGAATAGGCAAGTTGGAATACGTCCAAACGTTCTTCCAGCAATCCCATAATGAGGAATATTAGAAATTTGACTACATTTAAGATGATTTCACTTCCTAAGGTCTTTTATTTTTAGGAATTTTGAACGTTCCGCACGCTTTGCTCCTAGATAGCGCTCGCAGATAGCAGCAGTGCGCATGGAAACAATTCCAGGCAGCGCAGCAGCATATGGCTTTCCACTCCATTCCGCCTCCCAGGAGGAACGTTGGGTTTCTTTGTGTAATTTCCACATGCAGGATGGCTACTGTTTACCTCACCATCCGTTTTCCCAAACGTAGAAGGCCTGTGATTTATGATGGAGGAATCCGAACTGCCGGAATGCCGTTTTGTTTGGATTAGATAAAAAGTGACATTCACGTCTGTCGGATCTCGACACACGACCGACGGAAAGCTTTTCCCGCTCTGCCGGCGAGACCTCTCAAATTAGCACCGGGGGAAATCTGCCCGTCACACTCGGTTTGCAGCGGAGTGCGATTAGCCGGCCTGTTTTTGCCGTCCCTCGTTAATTACAATTCCACATCACGATTAACAAGTCGTCAAGAAATCCTCCGTTTGTTTAAGGGATGAGGCATCGTCTGCCGGAGGCCGCACTGTTTTTGTTTTTCCTTGTGTTATTTTAACTCCGGTGGAAAAGCTCCGAGCCTGCTTCACATTTTCCCTCCTATTTTTCTGTGACATTTATGACATTTAGGCCAGACGGCCACTGTAGCTCAGACGGAGTGTTTGGAATCCATCTGTCGCTTTCCGACTCCCAGAGCTGCTTACACAATCCACTTAAAGTGCATACAGGGAGAGGAGATGTTATTCCCAACTCCTCTGGCACAGCAGAAGCCTATGGGCACCGTGAAGAAGGGATTTGGATGGCGGCCCACATCCCAACTGTGGAGAGAAGTCACACACTGTGGAGATTTCGAGCCCGTGCCCAAGTCATGCAGAACCTCCAAACAGCTGCTCCGCTTTGGCCAAACTACAGTGGGCCAGCTCCACTGAAGGCCCAGAAGGGTCCAATGTCTTCTAACTCCGGAATATCACGGTGGAATTCCACCAAAGTCACCAACCTGCACCAAACGCACTCACGGAAAGGTAGTGGTGTTGGTTCACAGGTCTGGATCTGTAAGCCGGAAATAAACACAGTGGCTCGGGTCCATTCTTTCAGCCAATCAGCAACGGGGCGGTCCTGCTTGTGCACTGGACAGGGGGAGGGGGAGGGGCTACGTGCTGAACTCTACGCTTTGCCAAGAAGATCTGAAGAATGAAGACTGAGTACAGGGTTCTTAGATCAGGTGACAGTGAAGAACCGTGGAACGTCAGTGAGGAGATTCAGCAGTGGAGAGAGCTCAGACAGCTGACCAGGCTGAAGTCGGAATATTCGTATTTTCCTGTTCCACCTTAAATTTCAGGTGGAAATTTGAACAAGAAGCTGAAGGGCCTGAATGTAGCTTAACTGCTGCACCACTTAAGGTGGAAAGGCAAAATTCAAACAAAAGGCTGAGGGGCCTTACTTTAGCCTAACGGAAGCATTTAAGGTGGAATGAAAAAGAAATTGAAGAAGACGCTGAGGTGCAGGAATGTAGCTTAAATGCTGCAGCATTTAAGGTGGACTGGGAACATTTGAACAAGAAGCTGAGGTGGCATAATATAACTGCTCTACTGTTTAAGGCGGAACAAGAAAACTCAAACTAGAAACTGGAAGAAAAGAGGCTCTGTCCCGTTTGCTAATGCTTGTGATAACGACAGCTTGCTAACCTACACCCTGCTAGCGTTAGTTACACTACTCACTGTGAGGTTGTTCCTCTAACGCTATATGATGGTATTCGTCCGTTTGTGAAGGGTTTCATGATGTTGAACATTGCTGTGAGGATTTGTTTGAGTATTAGCGAGGTCAGGTACTGATGTTGAACATTGCTGTGAGGATTTGACTGAGCATTAGTGAGGTCAGCTACTGATGTTGGATGAAGCTCCATCACTCCACAGGACACAGGTCCACAGCTCCACAGCCCAGTGTTGGGGGGCTCTCTCTAGCCCACGCTTGGCGCTGGACAGGGTTCTGGCGGTCAGTGTCAGGTCTTATTAACGCTGGATGATTTATATCATATGGTCCTCCGGTCAGTAAACGTTCACGTGTGACAGACAGACGCTGTTTTCACATCACACAAAGATCTAAAGACTAAACCGTTACGGGGTTTTGATTGGACAGTGACGAACCGGAACGCCTTCCTCACCAGACGGACTCGAGCGAAGCCGCAGGTTCAGCTGGTGAACAGTCCTGTGTGGACCAGCTGGACTGTCTCCCACAGTTAGAGAGGAGATGGGGTGTGTCTGTGATTTCAGCGTGCTGGCCGGAGATGAGAGAGGGAGTTAAAGAGGGAGCGGGGGGTGGCAGGGGTTAGCGG
>CM067477.1:40526224-40536792 GCA_034552555.1 Semaprochilodus insignis
TTGTAGGCAGTGGTTGCTAGGCTATTGTAGGCAGTCGTTGCTAGGCTGTTGGCTGTATGATGTAGATGATGCTGTAGATGTGAATCAGTTTGCAGGCAGTAATGATTAGTGATGAATGGAGCTGTAGGAGTCTCCTTCAACTGATCTAACAGTGACTCGCAGTAACTAACGACTGTAGACGGATTATTACAACAGCGTTTACCGACTGTTACCCTCTCAGTGTTCTGGATAGGTTGGTGTGTGTTTGGCTGTGTAGTGAAAGAGAGCTCAGTGGAACACTCCCCGACATACCGGATCACACAAAGCACATCTTTATAAACAGTCACATGTGGAAGCTGGAACATCCCCTACACGGACCACACCCGCACAGTCCCCCGATTATTCCGGAATTATGTTAACTGTGCTGTGACTTCAGCCCAGGCAGGTACGGTTCGTATAACTGGGCAGTGAAATGTGCAGACGTGTCACTTGACCAGGGGTGTCCAAACTTCTGCATGCGACTGTCTCCTGCGTGTGTGTTTCTAAAAACAGGAAACGGGATGCGGAATAGTTTTCAACCTTTTAATTTCTTTTTGTAAGAAGTGAAAGGGAAAGGCCCTGACCCTGAACACAAAAACACACTGTACAGTAGCCCAGAGGGTAAAACTCCGCCGGTCTCATTTACATACTTCTGTCTGTGGTGGCGTTTCAGGCACTTGGAATCACAGAAGTAACAAACATTCCACTCAGCTAAAAATCTTTGGTCCTCAGAAGTTCAAATAAGAGGGAAGAAATCTGGAAACCACAGACGGGAACTGAACACAGCTTTCGGCACGAGGCTAGGATCCAGTCTGATTGTTTACATGTCGCCGCTCTCCAGAAAGAACGAGGCGCGTCTTATAAGTTACAAACAGCTCATGACAAATACAAATGGAGTACACGTGAAGAAGTAAACTAGAGAAGTGCTCTCCCTCCGTCTCCGGCACTCCGACCCGAGTCTTCAGAGTCTTCTCAGAGGAACGAACGAGAGAACGACAGACCGGCTCGAACCAGTTTTACAGTACAGCAGTGTTTATAACTTAGTGAGGGGTAAAAACGACGTGTGGCAAAAAAAACACGCACGTCTTTTTTTCTTCTCCTCCCGAGTGACCGACTGCTACGGAGAGGCGGGTCGTGTCTCCTTAAACAAGATGAGAACCCAAAAAAAGCTTTCAAATCTTATACAAAAACCGGAAAAGGACGCCGCGGGGTCCTCCCGCCGCTCAGCTACAGGGCAGCCACGTCCGGTAGGGTACGGGCGAGTGCACACGCGCCACGTAGTAGTTGCTGAAGTTGACGTCGCGCACGTATGGCGCTGGCTGGTAGTAGCAGGTGACGTTGGCGAGGGCGGGGATGGCGTTCTGCTCAGCCAGCGCCCGCAGGGCCAGCGCGGAGATGAGCGCCAGCGTCTGCCGCCGCTCGTGACCCATCAGGCACACGGTGCTCTCGTCCACCACGCGCCGCAGCGTCACCAGGCACTCGTAACGCTTGTGCTCCATGCCATTGAAGTGGTTCTGCAGGTAGGCCTCAAGCTTCCTCTGCTGCTCGCCGATGTCCGGGAAGTCGATGAAGAAGCGTGAGCACATGTAGCGCTGCAGCGTCTTCATCTGTGCCTCTGATCCGGGCCGGAAGCCCCGGACCAGGAGGTGGCAGTACTTCAGAAGGCCGCCGCCACGGATCTCCTCGGGGCTGCGCGTGGCAATGGTCTTGGAGCGCAAGTGGCCCAGTGCCTCCTCGAAGTCGCCGTACATGCTCTCGCCCAGCACGGTGGGGTGGAAGCTCTCGGACATGGGTGTCTCGGAGCAGCGGTCGAACAGCAGCAGCGAGTCCAGGCCGATCTGGAAGGAGTCCACGCTGAACTCAAACTGCCGCCGCAGCGAGTCCACAAACTTCAGCTCCACATTCTTGCCTGTGTTGTTGGACAGCGAGATGAGGCTCCAGCGGTCCGTGTCGTTGCACACCTTCACCAGCTTCTGCACATACGCCTCCTTCAGTGTGAGGGCGCCCATGCGCTCGCGGCTCACACCCACGGGCAGGAAGTCCAGCAGGCTGTCCAGCACCACGTCCTTGACCAGGCGGAACGTCTTGTCATCAGTCAGGCTCAAGCCGAAGATCAGGTCCAGGTCTTTGTAGCCCAGGCCTGTGTCCTGGTGGAGCACATGACTCGCTGCTGAGCCGTTGAGCTTCACGTCACGAACCGTCACACCCCTCTCCTCCAGCCGGGCCCTGACCACCTACATGAGAGAGAGAGAGAGAGAGAGAGAGAGAGCGAGAGAGAGAGAGAGAGAGAGAGAGCTGGTTTAACCCAATGACCCTTGTTGTGTAAGATCACCTGCATGACATTTCCTCCCTTAAATCAGAGAACTAAGGTCCTTCACCCAGCTGAGCAGGTTCTCCGGACCTATCCATGCAGATCCAGGTCTGAAAGCTGAATGCCGTGAGCCAGACTGGCAGACTGGCAGCTCATGAGGTGTAAAACATGTTAGGACAGCGTTCAGTAATGCGGGATGTAATTCCTATTGCTCTGCTTCAGACTGCGATTTCCATATGACAGGATTAGCCGTTTAGCTTTACACGCACTTCCTGTGCAAACAGCTGCAACAAGTTTCACAAAGCCAACCAAAACGCTAATAACGCACCTGGGTATGACATGGTCTTGCTCATGTTTGTGTGCGGTATTTAGATCCACATTAGCTTATTAAATTCACCAGAAGTATAAAACACTCAGATATACCCAGCAAACACAGTTACACCCTCACTACACCGAAACGAAGTTCCTCAGGAACGTTATGATGTCATCTGGCCACATTCCAGAAGGTTGTGGGAATGTAGTGGCAATGTTGTCAGTACGTTCTCACAGTCTCCTAGAATCCTTCATTAGCCCTATTATACTGTGCTACAGTGCTCATAACACCGTGCGGTGACGCTGCAGAATAACGAGGCTGTGAGAGCGCTGTTCAGACAACGTAAATATAACCTGTTCAGAACGGTGTAGGAGGGGTGACGCTGTGTGTGTGCATGATCTAGAGATTCTGATTCTGATTCTGATTCTGATTCTGATTTCTGCTGATTAGGTGCGGCTGGTCGTTCTCTGAGTAGAGAGTTTAGGGCCATTTTGCCACTTGTGCTGCACACAGAGGAAAACACACTAGTGAACACACACACACACACACACACTAGTGAGCACACACACACACACACACACACACACACACACACACACACTAGTGAGCACACACACACACACACACACACACACACACACACTAGTGAGCACACACACACACACACACACACACACACACACTAGTGAACACACACACTAAGGGGCAGTGAGCACATTTGCCTGGAGCGGTGGGCAGACCTATCCACGGTACCCGGGGAGCAGTTGGGGGTTAGGTGCCTTGCTCAAGGGCAGTTCAGTCGATACGGTCAGTTCAGGGAATCGAACAGGTGACCCGGTTTGAATCCCTGCTCAACGTTAGAGCTTCAAGGAGATGATCAATCAGAAACGCTGCTGAAGGTTCTGTGTGAGCTTAAATTTCAACACTGTCCAAAGAAGACTGCTCCACAGTCTGATCGGGATGTGGTTGAGATGGTTGTAGCTCCTCCAGACTGCTGCGTTACTAACAGCTCAGATGTTTATGAGAGGGAACAGACGGTGTCGGGTCGGTATCGGTATCAACACATGATTTCAGTATCAGACATGAAAAAGTGGTTGCGATCCGCCTATATTATAAAAAAAAGCAGGAACACTAATACAGTGCAGAACCCAGCATCAATCAAACACTGCTCTGAAACATCTAAACATCCGTCTGACGAGCACATCAGCCGACACGGATCACTGTATCACAGTAACTATGAGTCTGAATGAGAGTAAGCCACCACAGCTGTGCAGCTGTTTTTAACCTGACCGGGTGACGTGGTTCTGAAGGGTTACAGGTTGCGGGTTCGGGTTGTGTTTGTGTCGTTGTTTGTTGGGTTGATGCGAGTTAAAGAGGCTGTTTTGGTTGTTTGGTAGTCTGCTTGGTTGCTAGCTTGCTGCTACGTGGTTGGAGGTGGTTGTGTCAGACTGCTGTTCACTACTTCCTGTGCAGCCCCAGTGCAACGTTCACACTCCCCTTAGTTTGGATCCCCCACTAAAATGTCTGAATACCATGCGCAGCACACCTAGCATGACTGGAATGGGTGATACGGTATTCCAGGTGATTGCTTTGTTGTGACTATGGTATCCCTGTTTTCCTCCAGGCTCAGGTTGGGCAGCAAACCTCTAAACCCTATTAGACGATCACCTTATCATGACTACCGCATTTACAGAAGTACAGACCTCAAGCTTCTTATGTCAGTTTTAATGCCATGTAAATATGCAAAATTCCCAGAACTGTTTACTGCTGATTCCCAGAAACATTCCAGACTTGTATTTTATTACGGAGGAAGTCTAAACAGTTCTAACCAGCTCTGATTTAATTATAGTGCATCCGGAGCACCTCTAGAACATCAGCATCATCTTAAATGTCTCACCTTAAATCAACCCGTCTATAACGCTGCGCCTCAGGGCGACGGGTTCCCCGGGAACATTTCGGCGGTCTGCACTTCGTATGAAGCAGCTATCTGTACCCGCTGTCCTCGGACCGTGAGCGATGGAAAACTAAATCATTTTTCCGCTTCTCTCCGTCAGGTGCAGAATTCAGTCCCCCCCACCACCTCCCGACTGGACACAGGTGAGAGACTTGGCCGTATCCCTTTACATCGGGAGGGTTCCAGTTCTCTGAAAGCATGTGGATTATCCCTGGGAAATGACAAGTCACTGCTTGTCTTTGTTTAAGAGCTCCTGGCAGCTCGCTCGCTCGCTCTCTCTCTCTCTGTCGCTCTCTCTCGCTCTCTGGGCGAGCTGCACAGACAAACAGTTCAACCTGGTTCACTTTGAACTTCACTGAACTTTCAGACCCAGGTTCAGGGTTCAGTGAAACACGCAGCCTCAGTGGAACCCTACACTGATGCTCTACTTAATGACCTGAGGCCGTGTTACAGATCTGACAGGTCTAGATACGATCTTACAGGAACACATGACACAGATCCAGATCTTAGCTTCCTCTGATCTTACAGCTTCTCATCTCCAGGCAGCAAATCTTAACTTGCTGGATAATCAGCTGTCATGTTACTGAGTGACCGGTCATACGGGCACAGCTAGAACCGTAAACGGGTAATTAGAATAAGTTAAACTGTAGGATAGCGATCCGGGCGGCTCCCGTTACTGATGTAGAACCGATCTAAACTCAACTAAAGTCTGATCTACCAGAAGTTCTGAACCCTGTGAGAGCGCCCCCTGCTGTTTATCAGAGCCTCACCGCTCCTCAGTTTCAGTTTCCATTTTCCCAAACACTTTAGCGGAGCGCACTAACGTTACTCCTCCTAATAAACAGTCCCGCGTTCAGCTCCGCCTCCTCATTACTCACCTCCATCACTGTAGTACTGTATCTGAGCAGTTTCCATCAACACTAACACAGGAAGGTAATAAGAGGGGAGGTGGTGGAGGATGGAGATAGTGGAAGGTGCAGATTGTGGAGGTGGAGATGGTGGAAGGTGCAGATGATGGAGGGTGCAGATGGTGGAGATGGTGAAGGGTGCAGATGGTGGAGGGTGGAGATAGTGGAAGGTGCAGATTGTGGAGGTGGAAATGGTGGAAGGTGGAGATAGTGGAAGGTGCAGATTGTGGAGTTGGAGATGGTGAAGGTGGAGATGGTGGAAGGTGGAGATGGTGGAGGGTGCAGATGGTGGAGATGGTGGAGGGTGCAGATGGTGGAGGGTGCAGATGGTGGAGGTGGTGGAAGGTGGAGATGGTGGAAGGTGGAGATAGTGGAGGGTGCAGATGGTGGAGATGGTGAAGGGTGGAGATGGTGGAGGGTGCAGATGGTGGAGATGGTGAAGGGTGGAGATGGAGATGGTGGAGGTGGTGTATCTGCAGGGCCTGGGATTATTAAACCCTGTTATTAAACCCTCCCAGTGAAAAAGCTCCACCTTACAGTGGAGGTGAGTGTGAGGTCAGTGTGCTGGGTACAGGTGTAGTGGACTCTACTGACAGTCACTGCAGGAAACCATAGAAACAGACACTCAGACAGAAGCTACAGGACACTGCTGGGGTTAGATTAGGAGGAGGAGATTAGGAAGGTAGAACTGTGGTTCTATAGGAGCATCTGTCCTGACTGAAGTTGTCATGGAGACTGAACAGGTAAGATTTCAGAGTGAAGGTGTTTCTGTAATACGACTCCCGCTGTGGGATTCGGTTTTCTTCTCCATTCTTATAGAATTTCATTTGTAGGAGTGAAATATCAAACCAAGGGTAACAATCACACCTGAACAGGTGTATCTACCTGATGGGTAACAACTGTTACGGAAGTCTATGGTCTGTCAGCAAACTTACAACATTCCTTACAGTGGTGGTGAAGGTAACCAGACGTCCACCTCTAAAGGTTCCCTCACAGAAAGCTCTCAAAAGATCTAAAAAATAAAAGTAGGTGGAAGAACGTTTGGAATATGGTCAAAATAAACGAATGAAGTCATAAAATACTGACCGGCCGTCCAATCAGCTGCGTGTTACTACGCAGTTTAGGCTGTTACTGTCCTGGAGGTTGTTGTGGTTGTTTACAGGCTCAGTATGTCTGTATGATTGATGTAGGTGCTGATCAAACACTCAGTAAACTAATCGGGATGTGTGATTGTGAGTTTGTCTCGGCCAGATTTACTTACTAACACACCCAGAACACCAGCAGTTTCAGGAGACACACTGGCCAACAACACCGCCACCACTCCACCTGTCACGAGCAGCGCTGCTCTGACGATGCGTCTGGAAAGTGGGAGGAGATTTTTTGGGGTCTGATGATGAGAGAGCTGGGAGGAAGTGTTCCTGTATAACAAGTCCCTCAAATACAGCACCTCTACAGGAGAGAGCAAACACCTGTACTTACGGTGTACATCAATCAGAAACAGATTCTATTCCCTGCAGGTTTGGAGCATTTCTATTGGTCCAACCATCATTAAACGGTGTACACGGTGTAAAGGATGACTGCTGAGCTACACAAACAACTAAAAATCACAATCAACCAATCAATCAATCAATCAATCAACCAATCAATCAATCAATCACATATATGGGGACACTTGTTTGTTTTGGTCAGTGGTGATACATCATTTGTCTTTCTCTTTAGGCTGTTTAACTTAAGATGCTTCCAAGGAAACAATCACCATGTTGGGAACGAGATCTGAGAGACCCGAAGAACTACATGACTTCAAACAGCCAGTCACATACTGTAGAACATTAAAAGCTGTTAATGATTCAACTGCGTGCTTCATTTGTACAGTGTGGGGGCGTGGCTTGGGATCTCCCATCCAGCAGGGGGCGCTATTACGCTATTAGCACGCAAGAGTCTTGGTTGTTTGTCATTTAGAGATGAACTGCTGTGAACCAGCAGGATCCACACAGGAGTTCACCGCTGAGAGATACGGAGACACTCAGACCTGTTTACACACAATCGTTACATCAGACGCACACGGAGCGAACTTACTGATCTGCTGCATGAACTGAAGGACCAATCACCAATCAGTATCACTCACAGGATGCGGTTATGACAGTATGTGTATCAATACAAAACAATACTCTTTACTGATCACGTGGTGTATATGGTCAGTACGTGTGGACACTGACTACCTGTGTTCAGTTTACCTGGATTGGTGCCAAATACTGAATAATCCCTGTGTTCCGAGTGCCTGAGGGCGTTACTGTCTGTGTCGGTTCTTTATTCTCTGTCCCGTCATCACTGACCCGACACTTTATTACAGACCTGTAAAACCAAATGTTCGGCCAGTTTTCCTCTTACGGCTGGAAAACAGAAACGGACCACCTCAGACCCCTTACTGCAGCCCTGACATTAAAGTTCTGGACTGAAGGACCGCTCAGCATCTACACTCCCACTGGGCTGGCAGTTCAGGAAGACTAGGGGTCAGTCTCTGTGGTTGTGTGGACCTGCCGTAGGCCATGGTGGGTCTTGTTAGTGTTGTAAAAGACTCCACAAGCTCACCAGTCCACCCCCCGACACCACCCCCCGACACCACCCCCAACTCCCTTTCATTCATTCATGAACGGAGGCAGCTTTCCTGCCTCCCACTGTTCCCCCACCCTGCGGGAGCCTGGTGGCCTATTTATCAGCACAGTCACAGAAGCCTGCTGGCAGCACGTCCCTCTCGAAGGCTAAATGCCATGCGACCGCCCCGGCACCGCAGATACGGGTGAGAGCTCCGAGCGACTTATCTGGGTGATTATTGAGTTACAGACGGAGCTGCTGGGATACAGTGGAAAATGACACACTTCCCAGTAAAAGGCTTTAGCCTTTCAGAAAAACCCAGAGCGGTGTGACTTTCCATAGACGGCTTCGCTCCGGTATCAGTATCGCGGCTGAAATTACAGGGCCCTGAATACCCCACCAAACTGGTTACCGGAACGCCGTATTCCTCTGGGTTGTTTTCTTTCCCCAGATAGGAACGTGTTTATGTTGGTGACCCAAAGCTTCCAGGCAGACAGTCACGGAGTGAAAGCACATAACCGTCACACAGCCACTCGTCTGCGCCGCGCGCTCCGCTAGTAAAGAGACGCTTTTAGAACCGGAGACGTTTCAGCCTGTTTGGAATGAATCACCGAGAGACTGTGAGGGAAGCTGAGGTCCTTCTCACACGACTCTGTCCCAGAAGTAGGCCAGAGCTCCACCCTGAAGCCCAGCTGATCCTGCAGCACGTTTTATTTGGTCTCACTGTGACTCCACAGCTGTAGACCTCCTAACCCTGTACACCGTAAGCTCTATTAGGGGTAAAGCTGGATAAACACGCCATCTACATCAGCTGCAATGCTGCAAACATCGAACGGTGCTCTAATAACAGCAACAGCACCGCCGTCACCTTCACCCTGCGATCATGTGACTTTCATGCTCAGATTCACACGAAGAGAAGCTCACCAGACCTTGTGTGTTTAGGGTGGTAGTAACCTCAGGCTCTTGCAGATGGTGCTGCACGAGGATGACGGGGCTATAAATCCCTGCGGGGTGTGAGTGACGGGATCCATAGATTGGGAAGAGGTGGTACAGTGCAGGGAATGTCTCGTTCCATGTGTGGAAAATGGCTCCAGAGCAGATGTTAATGATTGGCTAAAAGGAGTGACTGCATTTGGGCGTGTCAAAGACCATAGTGTGAAGGAAGTAGCTGAAGGTGTATGGAAGCGTACGGTCACACGGGTCTACCAGCAGTGGATAAAATCCCAGTCTACAGGGAATTCTCCTCGGAATTGTGCCCGGGAAGGCATCCACCAAATCTGGCCCAACAAAGAGTGTCTGAACATTGATGTGGCTACATCCAGAAACTTGTCCAGTACATGCCAAACCCAGTCACAGCTGGTGCTGGTGGAGGTACACGTAGGAGCCTCCAGGGGGCCATTTCAAGTGGAACGGAACATTAATACATTGAGCTGCCTCGTAGAGGACGTGTTCACTGGATCCGGAGCTGCTCATATGAAGCTGTTAAAGGTGCCTAACCGGCCAGAAGATAACTGGAATGACGGATTCTGAACCGGCGGTAACTGAGTTTTTACCGTCACTGCAGTAACTTGGTTAGCCGCGGCCGTGCACAGCCCCGCTGAGATCCACAATTACTCATCATTCAGTTTTCCAACCCAAACAGACTGAAAGCTCCATTTTCCCCCAAAGTTCCAAAACACCTGGAAAGGGAAAACCAGGAGAACACTTCCCTCGACCTTGTTCTGGAGACTCATAAAAAAGCCGCAAGCACACTCTGGCCCGGTCTGGTGCTGACAACGCTTTGGCGACACACGTTCTGGTCTCCTGCTCTGGTTTTCCAGCTTGCGTTGGCCTGTCCTGCTGTGTTTCTGCACATGATGGTGGGGCCGCGTGTTTTTACAGGTCCAGGCTGGGGTCCGGGCCAGGAGCACAGAGCCTCACTGCACCCTGGACACCGATCGAGGCTCTGGGCAGCCAGGCGCTCTGCACTCTGCCAAATCGAGGGGATGAATGAACTACTTACGAGCTCTCTCTCTGGCTCAGGAGTGCGAAGGAAGGCAGCAGGAGCTGGGCAGGAGGGTACCGAGAGCTTCCTGCTGCTGTTTAATAGTTCCTTCCTTCATGAATTACTTCCCGACGGCAGTCTCTGGGCGAGCGTGCCAACCTTAAAGGAACGGCTCGGTCAATAACGCTAATCTTGTTATCGGAAAGCCTCTAATTAACAGTGTTTACCCCGTATCTACTGGCAGACCCAGACTTTCATTATGCTAATTATCCTGTAATTTAAAGCGGCTAAAACTAGCATTTAATATGCTATTTGTGTTGTGTGGTGTTCTGCAGCGCCGGGTTACATCCCAGGGCTCCACATAGTTCATGAGTTTATATCGTTTTCATGCTTCAGTTCTACAAATACACCAACAGCCACTGGGAATCCCCGACAGCGTCCTGACTGCTAACTGCCTGACAGTGTCCTGACTGCTAACTGCCTGACAG
>CM067477.1:40537292-40572292 GCA_034552555.1 Semaprochilodus insignis
ACACATATATATATATATATAAACAGGGTGAGAGTGGGGTTTGGTGTGAGGTGTGAACAGAGTGATTGAGAGCGGGTTTGGTGTGAGATGGTTCAGATGTTACAGTGGTGGTGATGGGAACCAGGGTTCTCCATGTCTAGAACACACATATAGACATTTTTATTGACTATCTAGAACCACCAGTGAACCTACACGTGTCTTCTGAGTGTATATGGAATGTTGATGATGAAAATCTGGAAAATCTGGAAATAATAAGTTTCTTTGGGGGACTATTTGACCTCACAGCGCCCTGCAGCACGTATCCCTCCACCATGAATGGAGTTTAAGGCTGAAATCTTCTCCACACTATCATAAACAGCGTCTCAGACATCAGGCAGCGTATTCAGAACCACCTCATGTAGGAACTTTCTGTGAGGGAGCTTTTAGAGGGGGACGTCTGGTTACCTTCACCACCACTGTGAACAGATCTGACTCTGTAAGTTTCTCCAGAACAAAGAGTTTTAGACCAAGCCATGTAAATGACGCTGTTTACTTCATAAACATTTAATTATGGACAAAAATAGTAAGACTTGGTGGTGTTTGTAGTTGGCCTATCCATGCTCTGTCTAGGCATTGTGTCGTGGCTAACTGTAAGACTTGTCAAGCTACACAGAACGCTGGTAAAGATTTCATTCAGCTTCATAAATCTTTTGATTTTGCTTCATACTGTAATTTTGGATTCCCAGTTTAGGCTAGGCAGGCCTTTATACAGCACCTTCCATAAATTAAACATAAAAATCAAACTAAGATAAAAAGTCCAAGTTTAAAGTGCTACACCACTGAGCTGGACTGTATTCTTGTTGCTAATGAAAACTAGCTAGCTGTGCGTTTCCTGAAAGCATCACTGAGCAGCTAGCGTAGTAGAGACTATCATTTTGAACACTTTCTCTCCCTGGGTAACACAGTGGTTGCTCAACATCAATTTTGGGAAACGCAGTCCAGGTTGGGAATTACAAGTAATTTGCTACAATGCTAACATTAGCATAATCAGATGACAAATCCCAGACACCATCTGTCCTACAAATGAAATAGCATTCAGTAATAATGTACATTCTAACATACAACTTCAAAACTTTGTTAATGTTCTGTAAAGCTTGTCCAACCTAGCAACAGTTGCTAAGTAAGAACATATAAGCCATATCCATATAACACGGACAAGCCGATCATTAAAAAGTGATGAAAACTGTTAAGGAGAAGGATATGTCTGCAATAGTGCATGGCTAACAATCTTAAAAGCTACTTAACACAGTTGTAACATATAACACATATCATTTTTAAGTAAATCTAACATTTAAGTTTTCAGAGTATATACTTCTATACTGCTATCTATACTTCTGCCAAAGGTATACAGCTAACAGTGAATGAAAGCTAGTTAGTTACTTGCACTTGCAATGCTAATCAGTGGTTCCTAGCCTCCTAGCACTAGCATTTTGGGTCAAACTATGCCTTTAAGTCTGCAGAATGCCAGTCTCCCACTCTGAGGCACTGCGGCATGCTGTTAGCGGCTAATAATTCTGCCCGTAGCCCTGAAGAAATATTTACACAGGAGCACAGTCACTTTCACCTTTGCCCTGGAAACGTATTGACAGAGTCAAAGTCATGCTATGCGGAGTGGAGAGCACAGGCACGGCTAATGGAGGATAAACTTACGGACGAGAGGTGACATTTAGGGCCGATGTAAACAAACCCACGCAGGCAACACGCCCGACAAACACTTCTGCCACCCAAACACTGATGTCCTAATAACAGCCTGAACTGGGGAGGCTGTGTGTTCAGAAACGCAGCGACTGTTGCGTTCAGGCACACAGTTAGCCGGTGTTTTCACCGTCGTATCTCCAAATAGCCGAACGGTGCGTTCCTTTATGGCACGTGCGCGCCGAGAGTGCCTGAGTGCGCGGCTCTGAGCGGTGTTTCCACTGTTTTTTCCCTCTCCTGCTGATGTGACAGGAGAGGATGATACCAGCACTTAGCCGCCTAGCCCCAGCCGCACTCCATCGCAATCAAACACAATCAGCGGCGATGCGGCGCTCAGAGAGCATCACTCTGTTAAACGTCTGACAGGTGGAATCAACCGGGTTAGGCCCGATAAAGCCTGCTCCTCCGAGACTGGCCGGAACGATTTGAAATCATGGAGCAGATTTGCAGGGCCGCCGGCAGCTCGACCTTTGGGAAAGTGAGGAGAAGTGAGTCCTCGATTCAAAACAGACCGGGAAGAGTCCTGCAGTCGGAGAATGGAGGTTCGGAAATATCATTAGGAAGCAGTTAAACTCTGAACTGCTCAGATAATCTTACAGCGTATTACTATTAAACTAATGTGTGAGTATGTAGTATGAATTATTCAGAATCTACTATGAATTATTCAGAATCCACTATGAATTATTCAGTATCCACTATGAATTATTCAGTATCCACTATGAATTATTCAGCAACTACTATGAATTATTCAGTATCTACTATGAATTATTCAGTATCCACTATGAATTATTCAGTATCTACTATGAATTATTCAGTATCTACTATGAATTATTCAGAATCCACTATGAATTATTCAGCATCCAGTATGAATTATTCAGCATCTACTATGAATTATTCAGTATCTACTATGAATTATTCAGAATCCACTATGAATTATTCAGAATCCACTATGAATTATTCAGTATCTACTATGAATTATTCAGAATCCACTATGAATTATTCAGTATCCACTATGAATTATTCAGTATCCACTATGAATTATTCAGCAACTACTATGAATTATTCAGTATCCACTATGAATTATTCAGTATCTACTATGAATTATTCAGCAACTACTATGAATTATTCAGTATCTACTATGAATTATTCAGAATCCACTATGAATTATTCAGCATCCAGTATGAATTATTCAGCATCTACTATGAATTATTCAGTATCTACTATGAATTATTCGGTATCTACTATGAATTATTCGGTATCTACTATAAGTACTGGGAATTGAATGTGTTTTTGGCAGCTATGAGAATGAGGAGAAATTCGGGTTCTTTAAACATTTTTCACCTAAAAATATATTAGCAGATGAAAAACCTCACACTTTGAATAATCACATAAAAACACCATTATCTAAAACAGTTTCCTGGTGACCAAGCCCAGGTCAAACCTTCAGATTCCACTGGCTCCTTCTGAAGGACCTACCACCTTGAAGGAAAGTGGATAGAAGTCTCAGGTGTTTGCTGGAAACTTCATAAACCCCAGACAACTTTTACTCTGAGCACAGCAGCTGTAGGTAATATACGGGAGTTACTGTTATTACAAGACTCTGTTCTGGTATGATCAGCACTGCATGGATCATATACAGACCGATATAGACCCATTATAGAGCCTGTAAACAACAACTACAAGAACAACCAGCATACAGTAAGTGCATAAACGGCACAGGATTACATGGCAGATCATACTATCTTAATCATGAGTTTAATTTGGCTAGTTATTTGATTTTTTGCTCCTGATTTGTTCAGTTTTTGTGGTTTGTGGTAAATTATAGCAGCCTTTGACCCTTTTTTGAAATGTAGCTTTGCTATTTGTTGATGCATTTTGTCCATCCACTCTCAGTAAACCTCATGACCCAGCAAACATGTGGGCGCCCTAATCAAATGACATTGATTTTTGTGTAGATTTTAAAATTTAAATTTTAAAAGTGAAAGTGAGCAAAAAAAGTGAAAGTTAAATCAGCTTGTACTATTTTGTTGGCAAATTAAACATATTGGGAAAAATGGAATTGGGAAAGGTGGTCTGTGCAAAAATTAATTTGAATTTTTTGTCTTATTTTTTACTGAAATACATTAATCGCTGCACTACAATTAATCAGAAATGTCAGATTAAAGTTTGTTCCCTGTAATGGAACTTATTTTCACTTAGAAAATATAATAACACCTTTGTACACATATCATGTATTGCGTAAGTTTTGCAATATTATGTTTTTGCTGAATCACTTTTAGTGAAGAGGCTGTTCCACTCTGATGCAATGAGGCCAAAAAAGCCCACATTTTAGTCCTGAGCTGCTTAATTCTCTGAGGACTGCAGTTCCACTTCTGTTTCTGGCCATTCAGAACTTTAATAAGCTTTTAATGACCACTTCTAAAACACACCCCGTGGCTGAAGAGCTGTTCAGCTCCGTCCGTGCTTTTCCTGCATGCTTATCTTGCTCTCTCTCCCTCTCTCGCCCACTCTCTCTTTCTCTCTCTCTCTCTCTCTCTCGCTGCTTGCAAATCTGTAAATCTGTCATGGCCAGCTAAATTGTCACCCAGGTTTGTCAACTCTGCCTGAGCTCGACAGGGTCACGGGGTTACAATCGATTTCACAGGCCACCTGCGGAGCCTGGGCCACAAACTGACTCAAAAAATTTATATCAGACTAAGAACTGCCTACCACCCAGGGCTAGGAGGCCAGCGCTCCCCCCACCACCACCACCAAAAAAAAAAAGCGTCCCGGGCCCAGCAGAAGCTGGCCCAGGCGGAGGCTGGGGTTGGTGACCCCGCAAGCTGACCCCTTCAAACTTCAAGTGAATTGTTCTGGCAGTTTCCACGGTGACAGGGCACTCCAGGCTTATCCTTCTTACTCTGAAAAGGGTAGGAAAGCTCACCATAGGCAACCAGACCATGATGCAAATGTTGCATCTCCTTTTCACTACAAACGAGTGACCAGACTGAAGAAAGTATTGCTTTTGCAGTGTAAGCCAAGTTACTGTTGGCTATTATATCTCAAAAAAGGTAACTTTACAGGAGAAAGGAAAAACCTGGTCCACTTTGAATGGGAGTCAATGGAACCAGAATTTTTTCTAAGTCATTTTGGGGCATTTCTACAGGTCTGTTCATCATGAAATTCGAACACAATGTAAAGAGCAGCTGGTTTTTTTTATGTAACATCAAAAAGGAAACATGACTAAAGTGGAGAAACTCATGTCCTAAAATGTATGTCATACAAAATGTAGAAACTTATACTGTAGCCTTACAAGCATGCTGAGATAAATACATAATTAATTTATATCCTGTGAAAACAGTCAAAAAAATGTTTTTTTTTAAAGTCAAAAAAGTTTTTAAGTTGTTTAGAAGTTCATATATTCACACCTTCATTCAGTACGTTCCCTCCATTGATTGAATCATTCACTGATATTGATTAAAGTGACGTTGGACTGGAGCTTTCTAAAGAGGCACTAAGATCTGATATCGGCATGGCAAAACATGACAGGTAATCAATAAGCCCAAGCCGTGTACCCAACAGCTAGCCTCCCTATTTTGACTACAAATGACCATACAGTATTTGTATTTAAGCTAATTCATCAGCATCTAGGTTACATCATTATATAGCATGTAATGTAGCAGAATGCAACATGTGTAGAGAAGAGTGAATGAGTAAATAATGGTTATGTAGCTTTACGTAGCAATACACAGCATTACACAGTACACAATACCAAGTAGTATTATAGTCCTGCATTATGCAGGACTGTGTAGCATTACATGCTCCATTAGAAACGGATCCCTATTTAAAAAAGATGTAACAATATACAGTGTTATAAAGCATTGCATAGTGCTATTCTGTGTTACGAAGCATGGCACAGCATTATAATACAGATGCTGTGTGCCTCGTTCCCTATAACAGAACAGCAGCCATGTTATTAATCCATATGTCCATTACATAGTACTATGCATCATCACGTAGCATTGCACAGCACTAAGCTACAGCTGTCTTGGAAAACACTCCCTATTCAGTCATTATTTAGCCATATGCAACTTGCACCTACATTAATATGCAATAATTAATTCATAGCACTCTCCAGTATTATGTAGCATTACGCCAAAAAGTGCTACATCACATAACATGGGATTACCTTTAGCCACTGTGCTAGATCTACACTGCATAGCATTTAACAGCATTACACAGCATTATAGCTGCCTTGAGCACTGCTAACTGACCTGTTGATGGTTCTTCAAGTGTTCCGTATCAAAGTCGTTGGATCTATATAGAATCCTTTTACGCTTATGTGGTTCTTTGCATTGTGCATTCTTAGATTGCATTCTTTAGATTGATGGAGAATGTCTACTACATCTGTAGAGCACCAACAAGGGTTCTGATAGTGTTATGATGTCAAGGTTGCAACAACAGAAGAACCCTATTTGGTTATTTTTGGAAGCTATATAGAACCAGCTTTTAAATGAATGATATCTAGCACATTTCCATTAATCTGAAGAACACACAAAGATGGTTCTTCAAGCGTTCTGTAGCAAAGACGATGGTTCTATATAGAATTCTTTCAGAACTATCGCAGAAGAGCATCCATGTTTATTAGCCATATGCAACATTATGTAGTATGGCACAATTATATGGCACTATGCTACATTGCTTAGCATTATGCAGTATGTAGTAGACTATAAATGTTTTGGAAGCTGCTCCCATTTGCAAAACAGTAGCTATGCTAATTAGCAACATGTTACTCACAGCATTGCACTGTAGCTACGTTGGGAATCATGTCCTATAAAAACCCTGTTACTTAACCAAGACTGTACACTACATCACAACAGCACAGCATGTCATGGATATCGTTCCCTAATACGGAATATCAGCTAAGCTAATTAGCCATTATTTAACCATATGCAGCCTTTCTGCATTGTTGTGTAGCACAGCATTACATAATGTAATCCTCTGCAACTTTACATACTGGGACATAAACATCCTGCCCTGCCACCATAATGGACCCAAAGTGAGCAGCGGTCAGGTTTCCTCGGCTGGCCTGCCTCCAGCTCCCTGCTGTCTCCTCATATACCATTCAGGCTGGCTGGACGAGTGATGAAGGCCTACAAGCAGAGTTCATGCCTCCAACCTCATAAACCTCACTGGACTTCTCTTCTAACTAACAGAGCCGACACTCAGGGTTCTTCAGTAAAGGGAATGATTCTGTTTGGGTAAAGGGTTCCTCAGACTGACGAGGAATATGTGTTGTGTATGGTTCTACAGTATATATCACCAAAAAGGGTTCTGCTTTTGTTACAATGTCAAGCTTGTTACAACAGAAGAACCCTTTTTGGAAGCTATATAGAACCAGGTTTTATATAAAACAATATCCAGCACGATCTGGATCAATCTGAAGAACACGCAAAGATGGTTCTTCAAGCATTTTTAGTAAACCCAAGGGCTCTATATAGAATCACTTAATACCTACATGGTTCTTTCCATGGTGAAATGGTTCTTTAGATTGATGAAGAATGTATAAGGTTCTAAACAGAACCATTCCATTAAAAAAAAAGAAAAAACTCTGAAGAACATTCCTCTTGTGTTTCAGATTGACGGAGAATGTGTTGTATCAATGTAGCACAAAAACGGTTCTGATATAGTTATGATGTCAAACTTGTAACAAAAAAGATGAAAAAGAGACCATTTTGGAAGCTACCTAGAACCACATTTTATGTAAAACACTATCCAGCACATTCTCCATCAACCTGAAGAACACACAAAAGATTGTTCTTCAAGGTTTTTTTTTAGTAAATGTAATAATTCTGTATAGAACCTTATATATTCCCCACCTAAGAACCATTTCACCATGCAAAGAACCATGTAAGTATGAAAGGATTCTATCTATAGAACCGTTGGGTTTACTAACGAATGTTTGAAGAACCATCTTTGTGTGTTCTATATCTGTATAGCACCAAAAATGGTTCTGATGTTGTTATGATGTCAAGGTTGTAAGAACAGAAGAACCCTATTTAGTTATTTTTGGAAGCTATATAGAACCAGGTTTTATATAAATGATATCTAGCACATTTCCATCAATCAAAAGAAAACACAAAGATGGTTCTTCAAGTGTTCTGTAGCAAAGCCTATGGTTCTATATAGAATCCTGTCATGTTTAAATGGTTCTTTGTATGGTGAGATAGTTCTTTAGATTTATGAAGAATATTTAATGTTCTAAACAAAAATTTAGATCCTTTTGTGTTTCAGATAGATGGAGAATGGGTTCTATATCTGTATAGCACCAAAAGGGGTTCTGATATTGTTGTCAAACAACAGCAAAACACTTTTGGTACTACATAGAACCATTTTTAAAAAGTCCATATACAGAACCATCTCCAACACATTCTCCATCAGTCTGAAGAACAGTTTCTCCATGCAAATGGCCCTATATAAACGTTGTGGTTCTAAATAGAGCCGTTCCTTTCACTAAAGCCATCTTCTGTGAGAGTGTAGAACCGATGCGGCAGATATAATGTGGAGATATGTGGGGACAGAACCTCCTGAAAGCTCAACAGAAGGTCTGGAGCTTTGGCTTTCGCTGCTTTGCCTGCGTTAATGGCACTCAGTGTGCTGCGCTCCTGCTAATGGGGAGTGAATGACAGTGAAATCTCATCCTGAGAGTGGATGTCATTTCGCGGAGGGGACACAATGAGCGCTGATGTGGCCGATAGGGACATGGGGACCAGGGCATCCGATTAAAACGCTGCGCTTGTTCCTGCAGTTACTCGATCAGCGTGTGAACTCTTTATTTACTATCAGATACACTGACCGGGTGGCACCGAGCTGCGGCTCAGCAGCTCACCTGGAGCACGAGGTTGAATGCTATTAGCCTATTAATGCGCGCTATTAGCCAGTATGCCTATTAATGAAGGCGGGTCTCGTTTGCGGTTTTACAAACATAGCGATTATGATCACAACGATTAAAGTACTGAACTACTGAATTATTTGGGATCGTGATTTCTGGCTATTTATTTATTTTATCTTGTCACGTGATTGCTGTGATTACTGAACGTTTGTTTGCCACTTATAAAGTTAGTTAAGATTAATATTCGTCATATAATCACCAGGCTTCACGGGAAAAAGCTCTGACTATTCGCTTCATTTGAGCTATTGCTTTTCACCTCTCCCAGAAACCCCCCTAGAGACTGATAGAGGGGGGCTTTAGCATTACAGAAGAGTCTCCGCAGGAATGAGCCTCACTGAAAGGCTCCGGACTCGCTGACCACTCTCAAGTTTTAATTAATCTAAGACAAAGAAGAGCCGCGCGAGAATATCTTGCTGAAAAAGTTCAACCATGGTGCAAATAACCTTGCTGTTTTATACTGTCGTGTTTTACATTTGCACTGCAGATTCATATTTGGTTCAATGTTATGAGTATCATGCAGTGGTCTGTGCATCGCAAATCCTGTGCTGCGATTATTCGTTAAATTCGAAACCCTTCTGACTTAATTTGCTAAACCAGCCCGGGTTAAATCATATGCAGATTGTATTTATGACAAATGGTGTCTGATTTACAGGCCAGTTGGTAACTTTGTGTCCCAATATACCCCAGTTCACAACGCTAATTATTCGCTATTTTCATTTTTGACCTGAATCACATTTTTACATTTGCTATTAAATTGTAGTCACCGTACCTTTGTTATGAGAACCTAGACTTTTGTGATGCTGGCCTTAGTTAAAGCAAAGCTCTGGGCTTGCTCCTAGGCTTAGTAAAACCACACTGAGCTTAATTGATTGATGCTCCCAGAACAAAATTGTTTGCTAATTCGAAGTTGTAGTTTTAAATATTAACGTGCTGTAATTTCCCATAGAACGTGATAAAGATGCGTTTTTTAGTTAAAACCTTAAAACCTTAAAACAAGTTGTAACAAACAGAATTAAATCGATGTATTCAAAATTTCAATAAAACAATGCATGATCAAAGAATGCTGTGTACATTTGGTCGAACTGATCCCCAAAGAAATTCCTGTGAAATCGAAATATATATATATAATTAATTCAATAAATATTTTTGTTGCAAGTAAATTCTATTGATTGGTTGGTGTGTAAGCAAACTCAGTGAAAAAAAAACCTTTGCAAACCCTTTATTCCCTAATGCACTTGAGCCTTTTTGCTGAGCTTTGATCAATCAAATACAAAATAAAACAAATAATAAAAATAAATAAACAGCTTTAAAATGTTAAACCGTGGCATTAATTAACAACACAGATTATTGTGAATGTGAAACTACTTCATACAGGATGGACTAATATACGTAATTATGGACTGCCATTATCTTAGTTAAGTAGGCCATCCCATATAACCCATATATCCCATACAAACCAAATAACTCATATATCCCATATAACCCATATATCCCATACAACCTATATAACCCAAATAACCCATATAACCCATGTTTCCTATATAACCCATATAACCCTAATAACTCATTTATCCTTTATAACTCATACATCCCATATAACCCACATAACGTCATTAATGAGCATGCTGTATCCTGGAAGTGGAGGAATGAGGAACACAATAGTGGGAGCTGCTGGAAGCCTGGAGTGTTTGGAAGTTGCTTAATGATGGCCAGAGCTGGAGCTTCCATTTGATATGCTGATGAACCGCCCCATGCTAGCACTGACACCCTCAATCACAACATCTATTCAGTTTCCGCAAGACTTCCCAACGACAACCACCGGCCACCGAACCGGTCAGCGCACGTCTACTCTTTTCTCCTCTCCTCTTTTCTTTTTTTTTGGTTGGAGATGTAAAGTGAAGAGCAGCTCACATACAGCTACACTGCACACACAACTCAGTCGTTTATTTAGATATACAACTACCAGGAAATGCAGGAAGACAAACGGTCACGTGATTACAAAACAAAATAAACATGAAAATAAATCCATATTATCAATATTCTCAAATACTGACAATTCAATTCGAATCACATTCGATTTGGACAACTACACAGAATTGTGTTGTGTTCTGTTCACAGTAACTATTTCAGAGAATTGTAGCTCGATTTATTTGTGAAATAATCGCAATTACTTTTTGCAATATGAGCACGTGTGGTTAAAACGGAACTGTGGCATGAGGTTTAATGCAAAACATGTCATAATTAGTAATGTATTTGCTGGAATGTGAGCATTAAACAATAGCAGCAATATCAGCAAATGTGTTTAAATTTGTAAACAAATTAGTCGACTATTTTTCATCATGCAGCAAATTTACAAATCTCAACACCACGCGACGATGTTTACTTTGAAAGCTAACCAAAGATACATTGGTTAAAAAATAAAATCGTTGCTTTGAATTAATTTGATTGAAATTGGATTCGAATTTTTTAACTGACACAAATAGTCATCGATTTTACTTAAGTTTTATATGTGGGACTGATTCACATATTGAGTCAATCTGAAGCAAAACTGCATGGACGACTTCCATTTGTTACTATTAATCTAATCAATCTTTCGATTTTCTAAACATTGCCAAATTCCCGCGTTAAGTCTGAGCTCTGATTTCACTCCCCGGAAGCGCGCTCACTGCTGGCGCTCTTTTTCCTCGCTTTTGCGAAGAATCGTGTCGACTGTAACCGACGCTCCGACTTGAATCGAGTCAGTTCAAAGCAGCGCGGGAATTTCCAGCACATATATCTGAACGTAAGTAAGTGTCCCCGGCCCTGCTGGACTCCTAAGCCCATATTGTCCCCAGCATGGCGCTTGGGGCCCCGCAGCCTGAGCTCCACCACCACGACCGCTGCTTTCTCTCTCAACCTGTTGCTGCGCAGTAAGTGCTGGAGGAACAAAACCCTGGCTGAACCGTCAGCGCAGCCCAGATTGTTCGCTCCATGCAGCCCACATGCTCCGAAAGACAGAAACTCGAATTTTCCACCAAACGCGTTTCCAGTTCAGCACAGTTCAGCACTTTACAGCACACAAAGCCCACCAGCGTCCTCCACACCAGGCGCTGCAGGACGGAGAGCCACGGGCTGGAAAACACAGGGGTGAAGACGATGACCAGTCCGGTGCTCAAAACGGAGCTAAAGGAAAAAAAAGTCTGCGCGAGCCTTCAGAACAAGACTGCACGTGGGAGAAAAATAAAGGGGGTGGGTTGGGTTAGGGTGGTGGGGGCTCGGCAGGTCAATGCAGCCAAGCGTTCTGACCCTATTAAATAATAAAGAGATGCTGATTTACATTGTCGTCGAGCACAAAAAGGGGGCCAATTATCCGCCCTTATGCCGCCATTAGCTCCAATTAATAAGAACACAAAGTGTTTATGTTGGGGCTGTCCTTACTGGAGCGCAGCACGCGGGGCGGACTGGCTGCCGCACGGGCACATACGTCGAATTAAATAATAATAATAACAATAATAATAACAACAACAACAATAATAAAGACATATAAAGCGCGCGTGATTACAGATGTGCGGTTTAGCGCGTGCCCCTGCACGACCGCCACGCTGAAGGGAAAGTGTTGGCTCCTCTGACAGCTGGCTGTTCTGCTGCTGCTGCTTTCAAAGAGCAGAAAGGAAGCAGTGAGCGCTTGGCAGGTTGCTCCGTGTATTCATTGCACTCACAATTAAGAAAACTGTGTCACGCATAAGCGAGTGAAACTGAAGAAAACGTCTTAGACCTGCTGGAAGGTGCCGCGCTCTGGCATATCCTCCCTGCGTTGCGCAATCTCCAAAGCTTATATAGCATAAACTATAGGCGTGGCAGATTAATATAAGAGCTTGCAGGCACGAGAACGCGCACTGATTTAGCCCACTTGTACAGTTCTCACTGCTAGAACATTCCAGGTTCGGCTTCTTAGCATTGCTTTCAACCGAAATAAGGGTTTGGACACTTTTGGACCACTTCTGGTTCCCTAAGGAACCTTTTTAATGAAGGATTCCTAAGAACAATAATCTACAGAAAGTGATATAAATAAGAATAAAAATAAGAAACTAAAACGGTGATATGAATAAGATTAAGAATAAGAATCTACAAAAAACGAGAGAATCAATTCTGCCTTTACCGAAGAACCTTTGGAGAACCCCCCACCATTTTTAGGGCTGATGAAGGATACTGGCCTGGTTTAAAAACACAAATACAGTTGCAATAGTTTGGTTAAATTACATGGTAATTTTTTCAAATTCTATATTGATTCTATATTAATTCTATTTTGATTCTTATGTTGATTCTATGTTGTACAGTGTGAATAATGTAACACCTCCTGTACTGAGAGTACACCTACATATGTCAAATTCATCAGTTTAACATCCTGGAAATATAAGAAAGGTACTAGAACTTTCACACAGAACATGTTTAAGGCTTTTCCTCCAAATTTGTTAAATTCACTAACAACAATAGCATAATAGAAATAACCTAAATATACATAACAGCATAAACTGTAGACATGGCAGATTAATTTAAGAGCTAGTAGGCATGTGAGCGCGCACTAATATACCTTTTTTGCTTTCCACCAAAATAAGGGTTTGGCCACTTTTGGACCACTTCTGGTTGCCTAAGGAACCTTTTTAATGGAGGTTCCTGAGAATAAGAATCTACAAAAAGTGATATAAATAAGAATAAAAAATAGAAACTAAAAGGTGATATGAATAAGATAAAGAATAAGAATCTACAAAAAGTGCTAAGAATCAATTTTGTTGATGTAGTTGGGTGAACTACTGCCTTTACTAAAGAACCTTCGGAGAACCCCCCACCATTTTTAGGGCTGAAGAAGGATACAGGTCTGGTTAAAAACACAAATACAGTTGTTTGCAATAGTTTGGACAAATTACATGCTAATTTTCTTAAATTCTATATTGATTCTGTTTTGATTATATATTAATTTTATGCTGATTTTCTGAGTGTGAATAATGAAACACATACTGTACTGAGAGTACCTACACCTACATATGTCATATTTTAGTGCACAATTTATCAATTTAACATCCTGGAAATATAAGAAAGGTACTAGAACTTTCACACAGAACATGTTTAATGCTGTTCCTCCAAATTTGATAAATTCAGTAAATAACGTAAAGAACATAAAGAACATAAATAAGCATAACAGCATAAACTACAGGCATGGCAGACTTAATATAAGACCTTGCAGGCGTGAGAAATGAACTGATTTAGGCTAGTTGTACAGTCCCCACTGCTAGAACATTAGAGTTTTTGCTCCTTAGTCATGCTGTCCACTACCATAAGGGTTTGGCCACTTTTGTACCTCGTTTGGCTGCCTAAAGAACCCTTTTAATAACCATAGAACAAGAATGTACAAAGAGTGATAAGGAGCAGTTTTATCAAAGGGGTTGACTGCCTTTACTAACCATTGGAGAACCCCCACCATTTTTATCACCAAGGGTGAAGATGGATACTGGCCAAATACAGTGGTAATGCAACAGTTAGGACACACTATACACCAATTTTCCTAAATTGTATGTTGATTTTTTGGAATGTAAATAATGTAACACATCCTGTACCGAGAGTACACTTACATATGGCAAATTTCAGTGTGCAATTTATCAGTTTAACATGCTGGAAATATAACAAAAGTACTAGAACTTTCACACAGAACATATTTAATGCTTTTCCTCCAAATTTGATCAATTCTGTAAATAATAACACAATATAAATAACATATATATATATATATATATATATATATATATATATATATATATATAGCATAAACAGGCATGGCAGAGTAATATAAGAGCTTGCAGGAGTAAGAACGAACTGATTTAGGCTAGTTCTTTATTTCTCACTGCTAGAACATTTTGATTTAGGCTTTGATTTAGCCCTGCTTGTCACTAAAATAAGGGTTCCAAAACAGGTTCTTTGATCAAAGGACCACTTCCGATTCTCTAAAGGACCTATTCAATGAATGGCTCCTTAAGATAATAGCACCTTTTGTAACTGTACTGTGCATTTTGTAACTTGAATGAACCTCCACATACAGAGAAGGTTCTGGTTTCCTCCTAGAAGCCACAAACCAGTCAACCATTTACGCATGGAACGAACCTTTAAACTATTCAAACAGTCATGTACAACCACTGCCAGTCAAATAGTTATGGGTCTAAAGAACCTTTGGAGAACCCCCACCTTTTTAGGGTGATGAAGGATACAGACTTGGTTAGAGATGCCAATACAGTCACATACAATAGTTGGCACAAATTGTAGGTTGATTGTCTGAGTGTAAATAAGTGATCACACTTATACTGACACTGACATATATCTCATTTCGCAATTTAGTGAAATAACAATATATAGAATTTAATTTTGTATCGGCTACATTTGATGTTTTTGGCTTTATTTCTTTTTCCCAAAATATCAGTTTTATTATTTAAAATTTTTTGATCACAGTTTGATCAGAGCCACCCAAACTTCTCTCCATGTGTAAATGGTTGGCTGGTTTGTGGCTTCTAGGAGGAAACCAGAACCTTCTCTGTATGTGGAGGTTCATTCAAGTTACACATGACTGTACATGCACTTCATTAAAAGCGATCTAAAGTTTTCTCTCCAGTCATATGTCCATAAGTAATGAGAGGTTCTGTTCCGGTCTCTGACGAGGCAGATTGTGGACTAACAGGACAGTGACCATCAAACAGGTGTATCAGCATCTCTGAGAGGCGGTTTATTCCAGTGGTCAGCGGATCAGAAATCCGCCCCCGGCCTAAAGAGCAGGCAGCACGGTGAGGCGCGGAGCCGATGGCACGCTGGCTGGCAGTGTGTGGTCTCAGTGAGGGAAGAATGTGAGGTGGGGTGGGGGGATCTATCCCCCCTGTGCTTCCCTGCACCTGCACTGGATCAGGCAGCCACAGCCATTCAGCCACTCGCACACTGTTAAAACATACCACACTTCTCTCTTCAGCCCACTTTACAATACTGCTGCCCCCCGACAGCCCACACTCACCCCCATCCACAGCCCCACAGCCACCCAGCCCACCCCAACACCCTTACACACAGGCAAGGAGGGGGTGCCATGGGGGGGGACTCTAAACTCAGGTCATTAGCCTACTTTCCCTAGCCAGACCCCCGTCATTCCCTCACAACAGGCCCCCATCACCAGAAACACTGCAGACCAAGCACAAACACACCACTCGGTTCTGCCATTCTGTTCTCTATCTTCCTGAAATCAATTGTTAAATAAACACAATTAAACGGTACTAAAAGAACACAGCACTGTAGCACCATTAGAACCGGCAACAACAACAACACCAGAAGTGTTCTTAGCGCTACATAAACTTTTTAGTTCTCTAAGGAACCATGCTCGTAAATGAGAAGTGTGAGAAGTTACAAAGAACCTTCTCAGAATGTAAATGTTCTATACTAATATAAGGGCTCTTTATAGCAGAGGTTCTTTAAATCAGTTCTGCACACTCACACATCTCATTTCAACATCTTCAGAGAAGCATCCAGAAAAAGGTCCTTAAGGGAATCATATTTGTATATATATATATATATATATATGGCCTTCTGTGGAACCTTTATTATTAAAAGTGTGGTAATAATAATAATAATAATAATAATAATAATAATAATAATAATAATAATAATAAAGTGACGTCACAAAGGCTGCTTTGTGCCATAGACAAAGCATGTTAGCTCCCTTAGGAACCGTGCTTGTAAATGAGATACATGAGAAGTTTCAAAGAACCTTCACAAAATGTCAGGGTTCCATACTAATGTAAGGTCTCTTTACAGCAGAGGTTCTTTAGTAAGGTCCTCCACACCTCACTTATTAATCTGTAGAGAAGTATCCAGTGAAAGGTTCTTTAGGAAACCAATCATGGTTCTCTCACTCTACTCACACTAATATGGCACCTTAATTGTAATAATAATAATAACAACAACAATAATAATAATAGTCACAAAGGGCTCTTTGTGCCATTGAAGGATCATTTTAGTTCCCTAAGGAACCATACCCCTTAATAAGATGTGTGAGAACGTTAAAAGTTACAATGAACCTTTGCATAATGTAAAGGTTCTCGTCTAATACAAAAACTCCTTACAGCAGAGGTTCTTTAATAAGGTTCTCCACACCTTTCTTTTCACAAGGTTCTTTAGGAAACCAAACATGGTTCTTCCTTAATGGCCTCATGCTTTTGTGGCACCTTTACTATTGTCATAAGTGTAATAATAATAATAATAATAATAATAATGGTGGTAATGATTATTATTATTATTATTATTATTATTATTATTATTATTATTATTATTATTATTATTATTTCGTGTACATTGAGGCTGCCTAAAAAGCCAGAGCAGAGCGAACTGATTGAACTAATCACCCCCTCCTCCTCTACGCGCTCAGATCTGCACAAACTGCATTTTGATGACCACCGCAACCGATCCGAGTCAATGGCCCTCGTGCAAAGTGACGTGTGACCGATAAACCCGTGTCCAAATCTGAGTAATATTAAACATTTAATACAGCCGCGCGCGCTCCAGCCAAAAGGGAAGTGCAATCTATTGAAATGCACTGGCCTTATCAGATTCCTTAAAATCTCAATAGCGCGCGCTCGCCATACACACCGCCCTTGTATTCCTCATTAAGGACCACCGCAGTCCGGTCCCGAGCATCCCTCACCGGCAAGTGAATGGACACACTAGAGCAGGTATTACAGGGGAAAGCCAGAGCGCTCACCACCTGTTGCTGCTGCTGCACCTTCCAAACAGCGCCTCGGCTTAGATACGGGCTCCTCTAGGCTCTAATAAGAGAACAGCGGGAGAACAATGGTAATGACGGTATAACAGATGTAGAATAGATGCGTAATAAACGCGTAATAACATAAAAGTAAGGTTTGTGCGTCCTTAGTAGTAGCTCAATTGTTAGCGAATGTAGGGCAGCTGTTCTGTTCGCCTAATCATGTTCAAGCTAAACTACTGCTAAATGTAAATGTATGTAAATGTCAATTTTAAAAATGACAGAATTTTAGTTTCACAGTAGAATTTAGAAAGAATTATTCTTAGTTTTGTATCATTGTGGGGGTTAAATCACGCCCCCCAAAGCTTATAATAAACATTATAATTAACAGACAAACATGAAACAAAAAGTTCCCCTCATTCCTCCACTGTGTGGAATCTATGGATCTATGGCTAATCCTCTCCTCCACTTTATCAGCGCGCGCGCGCGGCCGTTTCCAGCGCTGCTGTTGAATAATGAATTGAACCAGTGCTCTCTGACCCTTAGAGAGTCCAGCAGGGACCCGTTTGTAGGAATAATACTCCGCAATGAGCCCTCGTCAAATATTCATTTAGCTGTTAATGCGAGCTGCTCTCCCTTGAGGGCCACTGGGAAGAGAGCAACAGGGCCGCAACCGCGCTGTGCACGAGCCCGTCCACATTCCAAACCACCAGCACCAATGAAATGATCCTAATCACTAAATCATAATAATAATAATAAATCTCCAGCAAGAAACATGCAAAGTTATAAATCTGTCCTCCACCCGCGCGCTCAGCCTCAATCTTATCTCTCTGGCCTTCCACGCCAAAACCTCGTCTGCGCATGACAGTCAACAGTCAGAGAATAAACACGCGTCAGATTTTCTTGTTGGGTTTTTTGTTCCGTCACATTTTTGCATTTGCCGCAGTAATTTTGCGCGAGACTGATGGCGAGGAAATCAGCGCTCTGAAACTAAAAGCGGATGAGAAACTGTTAGTGTCGCGCGCAAAAAAGTAAAGGAAAACTGCAAACTGGGTCGAGGCCACAGAGGAACCCACCCAAACTTGAAAGGGAACTGAGGAGAATTCAAGGTTTGGTGAAGGTTCTACACAAAGCTAAGAACCAGCATGCTCAAAGGCAAAACTCGTCCTGATAATGTCGCTATTAATATCTAGAGCTTTAGAAGGTTCACAACGTTACTCACAGCTCCATGGTGATGCCTGGTGATGCGCGTTTCTCCTGGTTTTCCCCTTTTTTTTTACAGCTTACAGGCACGTGCACTGTAAAAACATAAGATTTTTTTGATGCAATCGTTCTTTTATCAGATCAATCGCAATGTGGGTTTGAGCTAAATGCTATGTAAATAATAAATGGTACCTTGTTTTTAGTGAGGCATTGTAGACAAGCGTCTGCAAATTTGCTGTTAATATAGCCACGATTATCACAATAGTTGGAGAAAAGTAGTTACTGGTTTAAACAGGCTAACAAAAAGAGAATCCGCATGATTAATCGGAATTGTAGTAAATTAATAATTGTGAAAACACTGCAAATTTTAATTAAGTTTATTTAGGCTTTAATTTATTTTTTTAAGGCTTTGACATTCATGGAATACTTTTTTTCTGGATGCAGCACAGCAGAATGTATAGGTTATATAAGTCGCTAAATGAAGAATCTCGATTAAAAAAGTTGTTTTGAAAATTGCAGTCAGTTTTTTTTTCAATTTAGAATAATTTGAATAAATGAATGACTACCTGGGTGTGGGTCTTCAGACTGTTTTCGTGGTTTATCAGCCCCATCAGAGCGAACGGAGGAGCCTAAATACAGACATATAAAAAATTTTAAGAAGGTGGTTAAGACTCAATCTAAAGCTCAACACAGTCATTAATGTGTATGCAAAGCTTACAAACACGCACCGACACACACACACAACACGCACGCACACATACACAGCTGCTTTGCTTATAAGAGCTTAAGAAGGATTTTCCAAATACTTACTGTCAGTGAGCCGCACTTTGCGCATAATTAGAAAAGTCCTAAATTTTGCATTTTTGTGTAGTGATTATGAATGCATATTAAATTACTGGCGTGAGGATGCTGACATGTTGTGTGTTGGATGACACAGGAAAACAGAACATACAGAAATGAGAAATAAAATCAAAAGTCGAAACAATTTCAAATATCCAAATTTCAAAAATTTATTCATTTTCAAACTGCATATTGGAAAAAAAACTCAGCTGAAATTGTAACTGTTATGGTGCTATTAGTTCAAATATATGTACATGGAGTGTTGGCATCTGCGTACAGGCCACATTTTAAAATACAACTAAGCAAATGAAAAGAAAAGAAAACTTAAAAAAAAAGAAAATTAAAAATATCACAGTAAATGTACATAAAATTTACAAACCATGAGAAAATAAAGAACACAAATTTCATATCTCTAACAGATGGAGGGTTGGAGACTAAACAAAAAGTATATAAATTAACGTGCGCATGTTTTATCATTTAGAACTAAATTAAAATTTGCTTTTTTTTTATTTTCATTTTTTTTAGTACTATTTACCCTCAAGGTGAAACATTTACCAGTTTGGAGCCACAATTGTCCCATATGTGTTTTTTTTTAGCTTTTATAAAAAATGTAACTTTTTGTATAGTTTACAAACATTACAACTGATTGTTATGTCTTTGATAAATACTGTACAAAAAGGTTGATTGCAATAATAAAACATTTCTCCCCCTCCTCCCTCAATTTTAATGTTGAAAACAAAAAAGAAAACATGACAAAAAATAAGAATTGAAAAATTTGCGAAGTTCCTACCGTTTAGCGTCTTTCTTTAAAATAGAAAGCAAAAAATTAAAAAGGGGGTGGTTGTGTTCTGTGTTCATTCCTCCAGTCCTGTACAAGTTTTCCCTCACCAAAAAAGAAAGAAAAAAAGGAAATGTTCTGTACAAAAATAATAATAATAATAATTATAATAATAATAATTATAGCGGTAGTAGTCCAGTCCCAGTGTTTTTGCGCATAGAAGTGTCCGCCTCTACATGTGCGTTAAGGGCAGCGTGCCGTTGATGGTCGTCCCGTGCACAGGTGCGCCCTGGTAGTGCTGGGACAGGTGCAGTCTGCTTTGGCCCGTTTGCTCCTGCACCTCCGCCCCGGGCAGGTACATGCTGATCATGTCCCTCAGATCGCCCGTCTGGCACGGCTGCGCGGCCGCCGCGGCGCGCGAGTGCGAGCTGGAGGTGACCACGGCCGGGGGGCTCGCGCTGGACTCGGACTTCACCCCCGAGCTCATGGAGCCGTGCAGGGTCATGGGGGGTCCGCTCTGCTGCTGCGAGTACGCCATGCTGCTGTACGTGGGCGAGCCGTTCATGTACGTCTGCGCGCTCGTCATGGAGCCGTACTGGAGCGCGCTCATGTCGTACCGGTGCACGGGCGCCGTGGCCGTGGTCTGCATGGGCGCGTTGAGGCCGGCGTGCTGCGCGTAGCCCAGCTGGTCCTGCATCATGCCGTAGCCGCCGTTGCTCCAGCCGTTCATGTGCGCGTAGCCGTCCATCCTCTGGTTCATGCCGGCCCCCACGCCGGAGCCCACGCCGACCCCGACGCCGACACCGACGCCGACGCCCACCCCGACACCGACGCCGCCTCCCCCGGGCGCCAGGAGCCCGCCGGGCAGCGCGTACTTGTCCTTCTTCATCAGCGTCTTGGTTTTCCGGCGCGGCCGGTACTTGTAATCCGGGTGCTCCTTCATGTGCAAGGCGCGCAGCCGCTTGGCCTCGTCGATGAAGGGTCTCTTCTCGGACTCGGACAGCAGTTTCCACTCGGCCCCCAGCCTCTTGCTGATCTCCGAGTTGTGCATTTTGGGGTTCTCCTGGGCCATCTTCCTGCGCTGGCCCCGCGACCACACCATGAAGGCGTTCATGGGTCTCTTGACCCTCTCCGGGCTGCTCTTCTGGTTGTTGCCCCCGGGGTTGTTGCCGTTCCCCGTGGCCCCGGCGTTCGGCTGAGGGGCCGGGGGCTTCAGCTCGGTCTCCATCATGCTATACATTTGAGCGGCGGTGTGGGGAGACCTTCCCTCGACGGGAAGAAGAAGAAGAAGAAGAAGAAGACGGCGCAAAAGAGGGGTAAAGAAGTACCAAAGAAACAAAAACAAAAAACAAAAACAAAAAAACAAAACCCAAAAAAAAACAACCAAAAAAACCAACAACAAACCCAAAAGTCCAGGCGGCTGTGCTGCTGGAGTCCCCCCTCTTCAGCCCGCGTGTGCTGGGGTGAGGTTGCCTGCAGTTCCCCTTCCTCTGTCCCCCTCGCTCCTGTCCTGTTTTGCCCACAAACTTCTCAAGTCTTCAAAAACAGAATCGACAAAATTGAGGCTTTTTTTGCCCCCTTTTTCCACGCCGGAGCCTTGACAACTCCAGATACTTTTGGTACAAGTTAATAGACAACCGTTCACGTGGAAGGACTGTCAGCCAATATAAATGGTTTCGCACCTGACCAATGGCAGCGCGGGGTTGGGTGGCTTGGTTAGCATAAGGGGGCGGGGCCTGGGAGGCTGGAGTGGCTTTCCCAGCAGAGTTTGTAGAGAAATCACACGCGCACTGCTCAGAATATATTCGGCGAGTCAAACATCTGTAGCCAAACTGAAGTGAGGTCAGGGCTTTGCTCTGTCCAGCAGGGCCTGACAGGCACCAGCTCGATAAACTGGCACAGTGCTGGGAAAGGCAGCAACAGGTTGACCAGTTTGGCTAGTCAGTCATAAACAAAAGCAGCTATGATTTACAGTTACTCTTCTTATTATTAGTTTCATTATTATTATTAATGTTATCATTGGCGCTAAAGTATATATGATCAGTACAGGACGCTAAAACCAGGCAGTCCTCATTGCTCTGCTCTGCCCAGTAAACCAGGACCAGCCCTGTGCCCAGAACTCCCCCACCAGAGCCGGTTCTTCCTGCCCTGCCTGGACCAAACCGACCCCGCTCAGCACTATCACTCCGCGCGAGGCTCCGCGGAGCGTCATCCCGCGTTATAAATAAACTATTCACGGCCTGGAACTCTTTATGGAGGGAAGTGGAGCCGAGCTGGCCTACAAACAAGGCTTATTGTCGAGACAAACACGTGCAATCAGATCACTTTTAATTCACAAAACGCACGAGCTGATGAGGCGCACACTGTGTTTCAACAGCGCCCTCTCCCGGCCGGACTGACTAAAGGCTTCAAAAGCGACCGAGCCTCACTGAAAAACATATTCAGTCAAAGAGTTCAGACTAATGATGTAGAACTGGGACTACAGCGCTGTAAAGCTTTGAACTGAATATTTAGAAGTTTGTAAATGTTTTGGAATTTGGAATTTGGACGAAACTGGCATTATGTAGAAAGTGACATGTTGGGATTTGGACTAAATGGAGTCTGAACTATAGCTGGGTTGGAGTTTGGAATGAAAAGTTGAGATCTGGACTAAAAAGGTTGAAGTAAACATTGGGATGAAATATTTCTAGCAAGGACTAAAATATTAGAATTTGAACTAAAATTGTACAATCTGGGGTGAAAATGTCAGGATTTGGGATCAAATATTTGAATGTAATTTTCAGATTGTGGACTAAATGTTGGGATTGGGGTCTGAACTAAACGCCTGCCGTTTGGTATAATAAAAAAAAGTTGAGATCTGGACTAAAAACACTGAAGTAAACGCTGGGGTGCTATACCAAAGACTAAAATATTCTGATTTATACCCAAATGTCATGATTTGGGATCAAATGTTATAGTGTAGACCAAAATGTCAGCATTTGGAATCAAAATTTGAATGTAATATTTAGAGTGTGGACTAAAACGTTGGAATTTGGACTAAATGGGGTCTGAACTAAACAGCTTCAGTTTGTAATAAAAAAAGTAAATGTTGGGATGTTATTGTTATAACAGGGACCAAAATATTAAGATTTGGACTAAAATGTTTCAATCTGGGATGAAATGATTTAGTGGGGAAATATTGAAGTTTACAGTAAAATGTTGGGATCTGAATGAAACTGCCAGAATGTGGACTAACATGTTGGTATTTGGACTACATGGAGTTTGAACTAAATGGTCAAAGTTTGTAATAAAAAGTTGAGATCTATTTGAAGTAAATACTGAAATTTGAGCAAAAATGTTACAGTATGGGCTGAAAATGTTAAAATCTGAACTTTGAAGTTTGTAATAAAATCTTGATAAAAATTGTAAAATGGTGGGATTTGGACTAAACAGGTCTGAATTAAAACATTATTACAACAGGAGTTTGTAATAATGAAAACGGTGATATCTGGACTAAAATATTTTTATTTGAAATAAATGTTGGGCTAAATTTGGGCTAAAATCAACACTACAGTGTTGGGATTTGGACTAAAACATAACCATTTTTGCTGAAATACTGGAGTGTGGATTTAAAATGTTGCAGTGCAGTGGTACAATGTCAGTGAAAGTGTTGCCAATATTGACTAAAATCTAGCACAATAATTACACTTCAACTACAATCCTAGAATTTGGATTAAAACTAATGTGCTACATTAGTTTGGTGTTAGTTTTAGTGTGTTACATGTTTGGTTAAAAGTGTTAGATCAACAGAATTGTTGGCGTCTGATGTAAAATATTTATGTGTGTTGCAGTTTGGACCAAAGTGTAGAAGTCTGGTGGAAATTAACATAGGCAGTAAAACTGTGTGAAATCATGTGTAATGAGAATAATGGAAGTACAAGAAGAAATGTGTCAGTAATATCATAGTCAAATAAAAGGAAACAGCAAATAAATAACCCTAATAAACTCAAATAAAGTTTTTATTAGGCCAAATAAAGAAGGGATTAAAATTAGATCACCAAAACAAAAACACTGGAAGTAATATACAGTAATATCCAGCATCCGTTTGAGTGCGACTAGAGTAAATGAAGTGGGCAGCAGTGTGGTGAGCTTATCTGAGCAAAGCTCAGACGGCCTCTCTACCTCTCTCTCTCTCTCTCTCTCTCTCTCACTCTCTCTCTCTCTCACTCTCTCTCACTGTGCATTCTGCCTTAATCTGCTTATGGAAATGCAGCGAACAGCAGGGAATCACCATCATCTCACCGTGTGTGTGTGTGTGTGTGTGGGTGTGTGTGTCCTCCTCGGCCACACTTTTCCTAATTGACACACTATAGTGCGCATTCGCACGACAGTTCCATCGATAACGGCAGCACAAGAGCGCTTTCATGGAAAACAAGTGCAGGCTTAGTTAGCAGAAAACAGGCTGCAGGCGTAAAGAGACAGTGAAGGAACTTCATTCCTCATCTTCCGACACCATAACAGCACACAGGCTGACATACTGACACATTAACATCAACAATAACCCTCAGTGTTAACCTAGCAAACACCTTAACACCTGATATCAGCACGCAGCATTTACAGAATCTATGTTTTAAGCCCATAGATGCAGCCGGAGAGGGTTTTTATAGGTCTTAATCTGCACCAGGTGAGACTGTGTCTATATGTGTGCACACATTGTCCACTAGGGGGCGCAGGTGAACAGCAGCTTGTGCAGCTTCTGTAGTACTGGAAAAACCTATTATTATTTTCCATGCAGTAAACTGTAATAAACACACCAGCAGCAAGGTTCTGCTGGAAAAATATAGATTTATATTTATAAATACATTTATTTTGAATGCACTGTGCATATGGAACTAATTTCATTCACTCAAGTGGAAAGTATGAATGAAATTAGATTAGAAAGATAGTTTTGATGACTGTAGCAATTAATACAGCTCAAATAAACACAGAAACAGATTTTGCATGAGAGTTTCTGCCTGTTCCGGCTGTAATAAGCAGGGCAGGTTAAAGAGGTCCGGTTCCAGTGTAGAGTACCGATGTAATGCATAGACTAAGAGGTTTAAACACCAGAGCAGTGCATGCAATTAGACATAAATACACCTAAATTTAATGCCCCACAAACATTTACTGCACACTCACCTCGACACTTCAGCGCAGCTGGCTGCTCCGTTCCCTCCACTGACCGATATCCACATCCCAGGGGTGCCAAAACTTTCAGCCAAAAAAAAAAAATCCCTCAGGTGCCCCATTCGTGGCTTCAGGTCATCTCCAGCGCAAGCAGTCCACACGCATAACCGCAATATACACCTCCTGGACCTCACTCTCCATGCACGCCTCGCACTCCTAGCACTGCTCTTCGCTCCTCTTCGCTCGGCGGCCCTGCGAACAAGAAAAAGCCGTTTTATGGCTCCACACAGGGCTGATTTGAAAAGAGGAAGAATGCATCAAGAACAACAAAAGTCAAATTATACCACCACCCCCAGCACCAAACATAATGAGAAGGAGAAAAGCTTTGTATTTTTTTATATCTTTTTTTTTTCTTTCACCGGCTATTCAGAGATAATTTGAAGCCATTGTTTCTTCCACAGATGGTTCTTTTTTTTTAATACAATAACGCTGCTCTTTGTGTGCACTACCCACAATAAAAATCTAAAGCCTTCTCCTGAATAACCCATTTTGTTCTCTCTTGTAAAGGGCCAACAAAAGCGGCCGGGAGCTAATGGGCTCGCTTTATTCAAAGCCAAAGAATGGCTATTTGATAAAGATTTTTTCTTTCCCGAATGCATTGCCATGTCAAACCCAGCTAGCGTACAGTTAGACTCACCGTACCACAGCAAAGCCAATAAACATAACAGAACAATTATTATAATTATAATTAATAGCTTCACTATTATTGTTATGGCTTGTAGAGAAATTCCAAAAGAGGTTCTCCTGGTTATGAGTCTATACTATAATATGAAATATGAAATATACCAAACACAGATGACATACTGTCTGCATTATTTTCTGCAAAATCAGCATTTAGCAAATACATCATAGCCAATGACGTAGGAAGTGTACAGTTCAGTGCTATAAGGTTCTGTCCTGTATATCCCACAAAACAAATGCTGTAATATTCTGTCATCACCTAAAATAATGTTATAAAGACTGCAAATGTTGTGATATTATGTTAAAAACTATTTAAATACTATATACTATACTATAATAATACTATACAATATAAATTAAAAAATATTCTGAATATTCTAAAACTCTCAAAATGCTAAAAATACCTATTTTAAACACTGAGAATACTTTGATATTCCATTATAACCACTATACATGCTACAAAATGGTATAATGTTCTGTTATTGGTACGTGAAAGCCTTAAAATGTTTACTATATTCTGTTATGAATTTTATAAAATGCTACAATATTCTGTCATCACCTTTACCTGTACTATAATATGACATAAAATCATATTATAAAGACTGCAAATGTTGTGATATTATGTTAAGAACTATATAAATAGTATATAAAATTATAAATGTAAAATTTAAAAAATATTCTGATATAAACTCTACAAAAACTAAAAATACTAGAAGATCCTGTTATAAACGCTGAGAATGCTTTGATATTCCATTAAAAACTTTATCCATGCTATAAAATGGTATAATGTTACTGGTGTGTGAAATTCTAAAACCATTTACTACATTCTGTTATAAATGTTATAAAATGCTATAATATTCTGTAATAAATTCTACCTGTTATAAAATGACGTAAGATTATGCTATAAAAGCTGAAAATGCTATGATGTTCTGTTAAAAACTATATAAATGCTATAAAATGCTAGAATGTCCTGCTCTACATGCTGTAAATGCTATAAAATAGTATAATATTGTGTTGTTTTTGCATGAAATGCTAAACATATTCTATTATAAACACTAAAAGTGGCATAATATTCCATAATAAATTATATAAACACTATAAAATGGTATAATGTTCTGTTACTGGTACATGCTAAAATGTTTACTATATCATATAATGCTATAAAATGCTGTAATATCCTGTTATAATTACTGAACATGTTATGATATTCTTTTATAAACTATATAAATGCTATAAAATGCTACAATGTTCTGCTGTAAATGCTGTAAACTGAAATATATCCCGATATGAATTCTGTAAATGCTAAAAAAACATTATAATGTTCCATTGTAAACAATGAAAATGCTCTCATATTCTGTTAACAACTATATAAATACTTTAATAATCTATTCAAAATGCTGTGAATGGTGCAAAATGCTATAATGTTCTGATATAAACTCTACAAATACTATTAAATACTATGACATCCCATTATTAACTTTGTAAATGCAGTAAAATTATATGATGTTCTGTTATTGGTGCACTAAAAATGTTTATTACATTGTGTTAGAAATGTTATAACATCCTGTTATAAACACTGAACATGCTATAATATTCTGTTAAAATCTGTATAAATGTATAAATATATATATATATATGCTACAGAATGCAACATTCCATAACATCCAACACTAAAATATTCAGGGCTCGACTGAATGTTTATACCTAAGAGCAATATGTTAACATCAGACAGACACTTACTTCAAATCTGACCGGTGCTCTGAATTTGTCAGCTGTTTGCACACGGCCCTGTCAGACCCTCGTCAGAACACTCAGAGCAGAAAAGTCAGCAGTCTCAACATTACAAATCTACCCCAAACTGATTATGGAGAGATCAGGGGAAGGTCAGCGGAGACAGTCACACCCAGAACGATGACTATGGGCGGGTCATTTGTTTATTTGTGTTTATTTTGTAGTTACTGTTGTTCATTTCACACTTCCTAACGCTCTTCTGTACACATGATACGCATCTTTCAGAGAATGCATGGGTGAATGAGCAGTTATGCAGCTGAGGCAGCCAATCCATTCACACAATGCAGCAGACACCTTGTCTACTTAAAGGGGAACGCTCCATTCTGAGACACTCCAGTCAGAGCTGCTCACAGTGGTGGTGAAGGTAACCAAACGTCTCCCTCTAAAAGCTCCCTCACAGAAAGTTCCTACATGAGGTGGTTCTGAATACGCTGCCTGATGTCTGAGACGCTGTTTATGATAGTGTGGAGAAGATTTCAGCCTTAAACTCCATTCATGGTGGAGGGATACATGCTGCAGGGCGCTGTGAGGTAAAATAGTCCTCCAAAGACATTCCATATAACACTCAGAAGACACGTGTAGGTTCACTGGTCGTTTAGATAGTTAGTAAAGTGTCTGTATGTGTGTTCTAGACATGGAGAACCCTGGTTCCCATCACCACCACTGTAAAGAGCATCTACTGAGCCATCTCACACCAAACCCGCTCTCAATCGCTCTGTTTACATCCCAGATTGACTTCTGCAGTAATTTTGGTGGAATTCCCTTTTGGTCAATGCTGAAGCTTTACAGGCAGGGTGGTCAGGACCAGCATTCAGCCTGGAAGTATTTCCACACAGACTCTGACGGGAGGACTTTATCGTTTGTGACAGCGAGCGGTGGGAGGAGGGAAGACAAAAGGTCCCAGCGGGGAAAGTTGTTAGCGTGTGTTTGTGTACCTATCTGTAGGAATTACGGGTTTCCTCCACCTTTCTGAAGCTCCGACACTGACAGTAATCCACCCCAGCCACCGCCAGGGCCTTTTGTCTTCCCGGCGAGCGCACGGTTCACTCTTAATCTACTACAAAAAGCCAAGAAATAATGACTTCAATCAAAATACCGCACCGGCTAATTAGCTCGCAGAGGTGCACCCAAAAAGAGAGAGAGAGTCCTGAACAGATTACGTCTAATAACAACCAAATCAATAATCTGCTGATGGGATTATCAGAGGAAAAAAGACACGGAAATGTTTCAAAGCACTTTCCAAACACTTGGCTATCCCTGGAAAAAGAGTCAGAGGGGTAGGGAAAAAAGTATCCTGGCTTTGAGTATTATTGTGGAGCGGATTAGCAGATTTGCTGTTAGTAATATGCTTAATTTAATCTCTGAGCTGAAATCACGGTCCACAGACAAACACACCATTGATGTTTCCACTGATGCTTAATTAAACTCTGAAAGTAACACAAAAACAACAACAACTTCGGAGCGTCCATCAGTCCGGACATTCTCAATCATGGAATGCTAATGGTTCCTTCGGATGGAGCTGCAGTATGAATGACTGGGCCTTTCATTTCCATATGCATGAGTGTTCTCAGAGCTTGTCTCTCAACCCCCCCGGTGGGCCACACTGAATCCGTAATCAAGAGGAAAACGTCAACCGACAGGGACTGGATCAGCAAAACCCACAACATAGAACTGCACATAGAACCGGAACACAAATCACTCAGATTATAAACTATCAATCACAGGTATGGATAAAGATGGAAACTAGCATATAGACGTGCAGGTAGAATTCATCTGTCAGTCGGCATTAAATGCCAGTGTCAAAAAATATGCTGTAATAAAAGCCTTTTAAATCTTTCATAAATATACATATATATATATATATCCTAATAAATGTAGTAGTAGTATTTCAAATCATGCTGAAACCGTGAATAACAAACTACTCAACAGGGACACCACCATTTTACAGGCTTTATATGATTATACATGTATTTAAACCTTATTATCTATTAAATACAAGTCTGAAAACATCAGTAAATATGAAAATTAATATCACGGTATATCAACATAGATGATATTTCATTGAGTACAGAGCGACATTATAACAGTGCGAATAATATATTTATACCTGACTTCATTTATTTCACTTCAAAACCAGCAACTTTCCAAAAGACCCTATTAAATTCTACCAAGAAAACGACTCTCCTAACAACCACCTGGAAGACCCGGTAGACACACCCACACTGTCCCCCCCATCAGATAAACACCACCTTCATCTCTGAGAGAGAGGAGAACATCACCTCAACACTATGGAGGTCTGAAAGGAGGTGTAGCTGTTCAAGAAGCTCCTCACTGAGAAAAGGAGACCCACACATCCAATAAAGAAGCTGCTGCTGGTGTTCTCAGAACAATGGACTGACCACCCCAGAGTCCAGAACCTCAACACCAAGGAATGTGTTTGGGGTTATTTGGATGGTGAGAAGAAGAAGCAGGAGATGCTGAACCAGCTTCTGAGACTGAACTTTGGGGGTGTGTCTCTCTGAGGAGCTGAAAGCGGGTCTCCTGTGAAGAATGGAAGCTGGAATGAAGGTGAAGAGTGGACACAGTGTGACCTTCTTACAGGACTGTCCTCACTGCCTGGGAGCTTGTTAGATACGTATGTGTAATCAGGTTTGTTTAGATGTAAACACACATGATCCCACTAAGGGATTTAATCAGGAATCAGATCATACGACACGCAGCTGATCTCCGTCTACTACTGCCCTGAGAATGGTATCGAATCAGTCACAGTCTTTAACCCCTCCAGCCCAGCGGGGTCAGCGTCGGTGGGGCCTGAGGGCAGATCTGCTTCTGCAGCTCCGTGCTGAGGAAGTTGTTCCCACCAGAAAAGATGACTTCCTGTCGAGCTTTAAAATGACCACATCCGGCCATCAGAACTAACAGCCAGGTAGACAAAACATCCTGAAACACGTCCAGAATGTGGAAGAGACGACGGAGCCACGCGCTGGAGAACCTGTCCCAGCTTCGTGTTTGAGGTTTCCTCGAGGTCAGAGCCAGATCAGCCAGATAACAGCCCAACTGTACCGAGAGGAACCGCTTCACTGTGGTCATGTGGAACACGGAGACCTAACGTTCAATATTCATGCATTTATTAACTTACATAATGTCTTATTTAGTTATTTGCTTGTTTGTTTACTTGATAACTTATTTACTTTCAAACGTGTAATGGTATATATAATGTATAAAGGTAATTAGTCAGCTAGTTATTTATTTGTACCATTTGTCACATTAGTTATTAGTTAATTTGTGACTTTTTTTTTACTTTTTATTTTTTTTCCAACATATTTACTTAAAAACATAACATGTTAGATAATTTAGTAATCCAGTTAGTTAGTTATTTGCATGTTGTCTTATTTAGTTATTAATGATTTAGTTAATTATTTACTCACATATTGCATGTATTAGTTTACTTGTTTACTTGCTAAATAATGTACCTAAAAACATGGAATCCTATAAAATTAGTATCTTCCATTATGTGTTTATGTTTATGTTTTAAGATATTCAGTTATTAATGTACATATTTATTTACCCACATACAAACAAAACATCTTATGTATTTATTTACTTATATAATGTCTATTTATTTGGTTATTTCATTTTTAGTTATTAATTAGCATTAGCTAAATATTTTATACATATTTAGTTATTTAGTCTAATTATTTAGTTATTAGTTTGCATGTGTACTTACTGATACTTAATGATTTGTTTCATAATTTACTTAAAAACATAATGCAATTTATAAATGATTTAAATAGTAAATTAGTCATTTACATCTTGTGTTATTTAGTTATTAATTATTAGTTAATTATTTATGTATAGTGTAATAAAATGTATTTAATGGCATTTATGCTGTATTTGCTTGTTTGTTTGCTTACCTACTAATTTATTCACAAAGTTACTTGTTTATTTATTTATTTATTTATTTATTTATTTATTTATTTAGCAGTTTATACCTTTATGCATTTATGTGTTTATTTATTTATTTACTTAATAACGTATTATTTGCATACTCAGTTTAATGATACACGTGATGCAGTATATGGTGTATGTTTTAAATTACACTAGACGAGATTAGACTTGTTAATTAATTTATTTTGTAAAAAATAGGTTTTTTTATTTAATATTTTCACTTATTCATTTATACATAATGACGTACATAATGCAGTATATGAATTAATGAATTAATTAATTTATTTATATTTGTTTACTTAATTACTTATTATTGATGAAATATGGTGTACTAGACTCGTCACACCTCTCTGCGGTTCTAACTGTGCACGTGATGTTCCGTATTGTGGATTGAGCAGCTGTTGACTCCAAGGTCTCCTCACTAATGAACCCGAGCACGTAGGAGCGTCAGCTTTGTTTGTGACGTCCTTGTTGCTAAAATAAAGCAGATTTCATCCTTCAGCTCTGATTATAGAAACACAGGACGACGGGCTCCTCGCTCTGATTGAACAATACCACGCCTGCAGTTATTTGCCTTATTTCCAGTTTGTCTTATAGCCCCCAACCCCCCGCCCCCCACACACACACCTTTTCAAGGTTTCCCTCCTTTCAAACGTTTAATTAAATGACTTTCCTTTATCGACACAAACACGACGGTACGAGGACGGGTGGGTGGGGGACGCACTCAGTCTGACCCGCCGCAGACGCACAAAAGACGTTATTAGAAATCAGCGTGCAGAGTAAATAAGGAACAAAGAACATATGTCTTATATTTGCACATCTCTTCTCGCTTCAGCTGCGTTCAATTAAACAGCATCTGACTTGGAAATACAGAGCAGAGCATGCGCCGTCTACCTGCTCGCTCAGGGCTGACTGCAACACCTACACCGCACACAGGCGTACACCACAGACCAAACAATCTGAGACCACCCTTCAATCACTTAACGTCCCACTCTTTACCTTCAGTTCAGCTTCTGCTCCTCTCAGGAGACTACAAAGTTCAGTCCTAGAAGCTGGTTTAGCACATTCAACCAAATAACCCCAAACACATTCAGTGGTGTTGAGGTTCTAGACTCTGGGGTGGTCAGTCCATTGTTCTGAGAACTCCACCATCTTCTTTGTTGGATGTGTGTGTCTCCTTTTCTCAGTGAGGAGCTTCTTGAACAGCTACACCTCCTTTCAGACCTCCATAGTGTTGAGGTGTCTTCTCACAGTGCAAGAAGGATGGACAGAAACCTGTGGATGTTCTCAGATCTGAAGCAGGAGTGGAGCTTGATGTTCTCCTCTCTCTCAGAGATGAAGGTGGTGTTTACCTGATGGGAAGGACAGAGTTGGTGGGTCTACCAGGTCTTCCAGGTGGTTGTTAGGAGCCCCATAATCTCTGAAACTTTCTCCTTCCAAATGCAGGTGGTGTATCTCATATCTAACCTCTAACATCTCCTGAATGTGTGTGTAATGGCTTATTAATTTTAATGAATGAGCCCTGATATTGTTAATAGGTTCTCATTAATAAAGTGAAAAAGTTAGCATTGATAAAATTAGTACATTATATTTAATAGTGTTAATAAGAAAAGCAGGAATATAGTTCATATATTACCTCTAATAATATAATAATGTCGAAAAGCTAGCATTAATGATGTTAACAAGTATGTATTATGTATGTATTTCCCATTATCAATGCTAATAAGTCAGCTTTAATAAAGCAAACAGACTAGCATTAATAAACGTATTAACAACAATAAACTTATTTACAGTTTAATAAAAAGTATTTAAAAAGTCTTTAATAATCTAAAAAGCAGGCAATAACAAAGCTAATGAATTAGCCTTTATGAGGTTATGAAGCTAGTACATAATATTTAATAGTGTTAATTAGATTTAGCAAAAAATGTTAATATGTTAGCATTAATACTCTTAATAAGCTAGTAAAAAAAACAAAACATATCTTTAATAAAACAAAGATATTAACATTAATAAAGTTAATATTAACTTTTTAATCAATATATGAAATGAACTAAACGAAAGCTAATAACTTATTTTTAATAATGTTAATAAGGTAGTGTGAGTAAAGGTAATATGTTGGCATTAATACTGTTAATAAGTTAGTTTGGCTAAAACTAAACTCATTTTTAGTAAAGCTAACATGTTAGCATTAATAGAGTTAATATATTAGCTTTCATAATGTTGATAAGTTAGCATTAATAACGCTAATAAATTAGTATCAATAAAGCTAATGATTTCCCTTTATTAATGTTGATAAGTTAGTATTTATAACGCTAATTATTACTGTTAATAGTTATTAATAAGTTACTGTCAATACTGTTGAGCTGTTATGCTATGTTAGCATCAAAATGTGTTTGTAATGATGCTAATATGTTAGCATGCATAAAGTAAACAGCTTAGCATTAGTCAAATTAATTAAGTTATTATAATATTTCAGTGATACATTTAATGAGCCGACACTTCCTGAGTGCTGCTGTGGCTTAAAAACATCAACAACTGAAATGCTTCAAGGGAACCAAAAGTGGTTCTCCATTGGCATCCCACAAAAGAACCCTTCCGGGCTCCTTTATGATTTCCTGTTCGCAGGTCTAGAATGACTTTCCATAATGCTCCCCACCAGCTTCAGTCTCAGGCTCATTGTGTGGTGAGTAATCCCTGCACAGTGTCACAGTATCTATACCATAACCCACCAGTAAACAGCTGAACGCCTCCGACACAAGCGCTGGGTAAAAGCAGCCTGCATGCCAACACGGGCAGAGACGCGGTGCGGAACGGCAGCGTTGTAGCTACAGCCGTAATGAACAGATAGCTGTCCTATTAGATAAGGCAGTACCTGCCTGCTATAATACCCGTAATAGATGCAGCTAAAACGGCAGAAACTGTCGCTCTGCTTACTAGACAGATATTCTCACCATCAGACATACCGATGGGTTTTGTTTACTGGCCAATTTGAATTCAAATAAAGCTTTGCTTCTGCTGACTGCACATCATTATCCCTGAGACTATAATCCCACCAGCAAATCCTATAGCTTGCAGAGCCAGGCCCTTTGTTTGGGATTACTGAAAGCTTAGCCTATAACAAAGAGAAATGA
>CM067477.1:40574983-40590364 GCA_034552555.1 Semaprochilodus insignis
GTTCAGTGCAGCGTAGGTCTACAGGAACAGAGGAGCGTTCAGTGCAGCGTAGGTCTCCAGGAACAGAGGAGCGTTCAGTGCAGCGTAGGTCGGTACTCAGTGTTCACCCGCATTACTGAGTCCATCTTCTCCTTCTGAACTGTTTCAGAGCGGCTGGTGGTGACGGGAGCGCTCCACCCCATCTTCACCTCTGTGGGGGAGGAGGTGACACTGAACTGCTCTGTAGATTCCCATATTCCAGCCCACCAGCTGGAGGAAGTGACCTGGAAAAAACACCCAGACATCCCAGTTCTGCTGTTCCAGGAAAACCAGACCATTCCGGAGTTTTCCCAGGAGAGCTACCGAGGAAGAGCCGAGTTCTTCACCTCTGAGATCCCTCAGGGGAACTTCTCACTAAGGCTGAGGAACATTACTCTGGAGGATAAAGGAGCGTTCATCTGTGAGGTCCATTCTGCTGAGCTTTCAGCCCAGACCACAGTGGTCATCCAGCGAATAGGTAACATGCAGCAGTAACCTTTCATCTTTCCATTTCATACAGGAGTAAGAACATCACAAATGTTCTACTGATCTAGTTCCGTCTGGGGTTCTGCAGTCGACAGCACAAACTGAGTAACCACTGACCCGTCCAGACCTTCCGTACTCACAGGAATGTTCAGCTCAGGACAGTAACAGAGACAGTCTTACACTAGTACAGAGTAAATCAGGAGACAGGACCCCAGTGTCCTTCATTAGAGTCAGTCTCAGGACTCTAGTCCATAGAGAACACCAGACCAAACACTGAACACAGCTTACCAAACAAACCACCACAAGCAGGACAACAGGCCCCACCGCACACAGAACAATGGACACACTAATGACCTGAGACACTAAACCCAACACGGGGGCGGGGCGTTAAAGTGAGGGACTGGACAACTACAGCAGCAGGAACTTGAACTGGATTAAACCCGGAGCTGGAAACGAAAGAGAAAAGCACAGAATGTGGAATTTCAGGCTGAGCAGGGAACCGGAACTGCAACTCAAGTTTCAGGTTAATTTGTCATTTGCACAGAATATCAGGACATCCCTGCAGTGACCTGCTGGTGGTGAGGCTCAGGTTATTACTCTACAGCAGGGCAGCATTAATACACACACTGACTAATAATACTAAATAAAATAGAGATATTAATTACACACACAACGTATACACAAACACAGAGTCTCTGATACGAACAATATGTTAGACACGGATAATCTGAGGGAGATTATATATATATATATATTTATATGTGTGTCTGTTGTTTAAAGTGACTCGGTGATGTCGTCCACAGCAGTGATATGATATATTATTATTATTACTAATAATAATAATAATAATAATAATAAAGTGTCAGAGTTCAGTGGTGCAGTGGTGTTGGTGGTATTGGTGAAAGGCTCACAGCGTGTTCAGGAACCTGATAGCTTGAGGGGTAGAAACTCTTCATTAGCCGGTTTGTTCTGGCCCGGTTGCTGCGTTACCTCCTGCCTGATGGCAGTAAGGTGAACAGGCCACGTGCTGGGTCTCACCCTAAAATGCAGTGCTGCTAGGCATCCAGCACGGGAAGAGCAGCAGTTTGGGAGGTAGCTTATGGCTCTTGTTGTAATAATAATAATAATAATAATAATAATAATAGTGTTAGTATTAATAGTGTTAGGGTTACTACAGTATTTATAGAGCACTCTTCATACCTGCTCACAGCTCAACGAGTAACTGTAGAGCCACAGACACAGACCACCTTTATTAGTACTGAGAGGATGTAGAGTGTTAGTAACTAGGTGTTAGACAGAGGCGTGTTCAGGTGCATATTAGAGGGAGCTCTGAGTTAGAGAGAGACCTGTTGTGTGTTAGAGAGAGGCGTGTTCAGGAGTTAGAGAGAGGCATGTTCAGGAGTTAGAGAGAGGCGTGTTCAGGAGTTAGAGAGAGGCGTGTTCAGGTGTTAGAGAGAGATGTGTTCAGGAGTTAGAGAGAGGCGTGTTCAGGTGTTAGAGAGAGATGTGTTCAGGTGTTAGAGAGAGGCGTGTTCAGGTGTTAGAGAGAGATGTGTTCAGGAGTTAGAGAGAGGCGTGTTCAGGTGTTAGAGAGAGATGTGGTCAGGTGTTAGAGAGAGGCGTGTTCAGGTGTCCAATCAGCTTTGCTCCTGTTCTCCGGCGTTTTAGCCCAGCTGATTCCAATTTGCCCCAGCATATAAACCACACACACACACACACACACACACACACTCACACACACACACACTCACACACACACACACACACTCACTCACACACACACACACACACACACACACACACACACACTCTCACTCTTACTTGTTACGAAGTTTTGCCGACCTAGTTTGTAATCCTGAGCGTTTCATCCCGTGTTCACTATCTCTGGCTTTGACTCCCTTTGTTCTTGACTTCCTCTTTTGCTCATCCCTTTTGGCTTCCTCGTTTATCACCTGTCTGGCTTTCGACCTCCTCTTCGTTTCACTGACCATCCTCTCGCTTACTCCTTCTACTCCTGGTTCTGACCTCTGCCTGCCCCTGACTGTGACTTTCGCTTTTCCCTTTGATGTTGAGTCGTGTGTTGTTGCTTTGTTCGACTGCCCCACTGTTTAATAAAGCCAACTCGACTTTTAGCTCTGCTCCCGCCGGTCCGAAGTCTTTGTTTCTGACAGGCAGGTTCAGGAGTTATCTCTAGAGTTGTTCTCTCTGCTCGGACTGCCAGCCTTCTTTACCAGGAATGCCGGTGAGGCGAATCGTTCTGCTGTCGGAAACCCTTTCAGCTCATCTTCTCCAGGAGTGCCTGTAGTCATGGAGGGACCTGTATGCATCATTACTGCTTGCTGAACTGCAGGTGTGTTTTCTCGTGCAGGTTTCTCTTCTCTCCAGACCTTCATCCTGGTGCTGTGCTTCATCTCATTAACACTGGCCGTTGGACTTGGAGTTCCTGCTTTTATCTTCCTACGGAAACAAGGTACCGCATGTTCTGAAACAGGGGGTTCTTTAGTGGGTTGATGCATATTATCCGGTCTTCATGCCCCACGGAACCCATTATCTTCTAGTTCTGTAGTGGTGGGCTCTGTGTTCTGGTTCTGTGTTGTCTGTAGTTTAGGAATGTACTGCATGTTGACAGTGCAGACCGATCAGCAGATTGCTAAATGAGTAACCGTTTGGTGACTAACCATAAACATGGCTCTGCTGATGAATCTCGTTTGAATGTGCGACAGAGGAAACGGAATGCTGTGTTCTTTTTGGTTCTCTTTCAGAAACAGACAGACGAGTGGTGATCATGTATGTTGGTCTGGCCTTCTGTCCAAACGTTTGCTTGTTCATTGCATTTGTAATGTGGTCAACAGAAGGTGAGTTTCAGAGCCTTATAGCTGCACAGTCCAGGATTAGTCTCACCTGTAGGTACAGGGGTGTAACAGGTTCATGAGCTTTACAGTCTGGCGGTAATCATAGTGGAGTGATGTTAATCCAACATGAATATGAAGGTGTGTAGTTTAGTGTTTTGGGTTTGGATGGAAGCGTACTGGCTGTCACTGTGCATGGAGGCGTGGCTCACCTTGCGTCTGATGTTAATCTGCAGGAGTTCTCAGCGAGGTCGTCATTTGTGCAGTTGTCAGTCTCACTCGGTGTCTGATGTTGATGAAGACTGCTCCATATCTCAACACACTTCCAGGTATGAGCTTCAAACGTAGTGAGAACTCGAATGCTCCTGATATACTTTACCAAAGACTTGATCATTAGCTTAAAAGGGAGTCCAGTGTGGTGGCACTGAGGCACAAACATATAGCTAAAAAATCAATCAATAAGTACATCCATTTTACTTTACAGAACGTTTGGTGAAGGAACTGAAGACTCTGAGTGTTCCACTGCAGTACTTGATCCTCGCATCAGCTGTGTACACACGTGAGTTGAATAGTTTTGTGACTTGATACATAAATGTTAAATAAAACTACTAAGATATGGAATACGGACGTTATTATTGAGACACTCTGGAATTTGGCATGTTACTTTGATGGTTTGCTGTAGGATAGTTACCTGTGTTCTGCGCACCTCTTACCTGTTAGTTTGGGTCCCAGTGTAGGTTAAAACGGGGCGTGTGTGCACATACCTGTATACCACACCTCAGGCCCTCAGTGGGTGGAATGAGCTCACCTAGATCTGGTTGGTTCCATGTACAGCAAGAGGGGGTTCTTTGCAAGCTGAGTGGCTGTGAAGAAAATGTCTTAGACCCATGTCAATGTTCCTTCTGAGAGATGTGGATTTCTCCAGCGTCACCCGGTGACCTTTATTTAAATACCAGCTTTGAATAAACCCAAGCAGAACAAGTTGAGGACTTCTTCATGGTCAGTGGACAGGCGCCACTTCTTCTCAACCAGATGCTGAGGAAAACTCCTAAACGTATTCAGGAACACCTCAGGGTTGTCTTGAGATGTCAGCCTGGCTAGGGAGGGCAGGGCTAGTGGACAGAGGTGCTGGGGCAGCTTGGTCAGAGAAAGAGATTAGGAGGCAGGTGAATCATCATCTTGGGTGTCAGCAATCTTTGAGAACACTTCCTGTTGCTGATACTGCAGACTAATGAGAGCCAGGTGACGGTTATTCCATCCCACTATCCTGTACACCTACACGCTGCCTCTGAAGCCTGTCATACTCACCACACCCCCACAGTCAGTAGCTACCAATCTATCTCTTAGTGGATCACGGAGACAAGAGAGGAATCACTGGGATTTAGCTAGAACGTTAATGATGAAGTTCTCTGATCTGGTAGGTTTCACTGTATTGATACTTCATCTGCTTCATTTGTTTACATCAACTTACACTGTCAGTAAATACGTTTTACTCTTTCCTGTAAGGTTCTTCCCAAAATCCCCGAAACTGACTCAGAAACGGCAGCCACAGCTCTGTCCATCCTAGGCCGATATTCCTAATCCGGGACTCCTGATCAGAGTCTGAGATGAGAGTTTAGGCTACAACTGAACTTCAGTATAGCTTGCATGTTTTCCAGACTACTGGACCTGCGTGTTCGTCCGGTCATCCCTCCATTTACATCCTTTAACCTCTGCTTCCGTCACTGTTAACATTGTGCTTTTCCAGTACTTCCTGTCGTAGGCCCATCAGACTTATGTTCAGGTCTACCTGTGTTTGCTGTAACTCTCCCGGGACTTTATTAGCTGTACTGTAGAATAGAGTGCAGCACCTGACAGTGCGGTGTTCCACGTCTGAGTTCAGATCGGAATCCACACCAATATCTGTCCAACTGATCACCCATGTACCTCCTCTCTCCTGGTCTAGTTGAGTTTGCACAGCGTGAGGCGAACGCTTACGGCCAGTTGGAAAGGAAGGCACTGATGGGAGTACTCGCACCAGTTTGTATTTTTGTGCTGGTTTCAGGTAAGTCCACATTAAAGGGTTCTGTGTTCGGTTAGATCTGTGTGGGCACCGCTTCTACACAGCACTGAACACAACATTCCAAAACAAGCACCAGCTGATACACACCAGCTCCTTACAGATGACCTGCATGTGACCTCAAGGATTCAAGGATTCAAGGAAGCTTTATTGTCATTCGCATCACATGTGGTACATGGGGTGGAATGAAATTGTAGTACTCAAGGTCCCAGTTATACCCAGCAGCAGAACTTAAATAAATAAATAAAATATACATAAATATATAAACATATATAAAAGAATATAGAAAGAAGAGAAAGAGCAATGAGATTGACAAGGTAGCAGCAGAGTGTGTTAAAGTGACTAAGTGTCCTCAGAGTGTCGGTGCAGTGGTTCCGTCTAACTGGCGTTTAAAAGTCTTACAGCTTCTGGAATGAAGCTGTTCCTCAGTCTGTTCGTTTTACACTTAATGCTCCGCAGCCTCCTGCCTGAGGGGAGCGGGACAAAAAGTGAGTGTGCTGGGTGAGTGGGGTCCTTCATGATGCAGGTGGCCCTCTTCCTGCATCTGGAGGTGTAGATATCCGTGGTGGTGGGGAGGCTGACCCCAACAGACCTCTGTGCAGCCTTCACCACCCTCTGCAGAGCTTTCCTGTCTGCAGCAGGGCAGCTTCCGTGCCACACGTTGATGCTGGAGCATAGGACGCTCTCCACCATACATCTGTAGAAGGAGGTGAGGACCGAGCTCCCGAGCCCAGCTCGCCTCAACCGCCTGAGGAAGTAGAGCCGTTGATGCGCCTTCCTGATCAGACTGGAAGTGTTGTTGCTCCAGGTAAGGTTGTTGCTCAGGTGAACACCCAAGTACCTGTAGTTGGAGACCACTTCCACCGCAGACCCTCCCACATGCAGGGGGAGGTGGGCATGTCTGCCCCTTCTGAAGTCCACAATCATCTCCTTCATCTTCTTTACATTGATGCAGAGGTTGTTCTTTCTGCACCAACCCTCCAGGTGTTCTACCTCCTGCCTGTAGCCGGACTCGTCACTGTTTGTGATGCATCCGACCACTGCCGTGTCATCCGCAAACTTCACAATATGACAGCCTGGGTGGATAGGTGAGCAGTGTGAACAAGAGGGGGCTCAACACACAGCCCTGAGGGGAGCCAGTGCTGAGGATTGTGGTGGAGGAGGTGAGGTTGTGGATCCTCATAGACTGCGGCCTGTTGGTCAGGAAGTCCAGGACCCAGTTGCAGAGGGAAGAGCGCAGACCAAGTGAGGAGAGTTTATTTGTCAGGGTCTGGGGTATCATGGTGTTGAAAGCGGATGTGAAGTCCACAAACAGCATACGGACATAAGAGTCCTTCTGCTCCAGGTGGGTGAGGGCAGTGTGGACCACAGAGGAAATGGCATCATCTGTGGATCGGTTCTTCCTGTAGGCATACTGATGTGGATCCACAATGACGTCGATGGTGGCTTTGATGTGGGTCATAACCAGTCTCTCAAAGCATTTAGTGACTATCGGCGTGAGAGCTATTGGCCGGTAGTCATTCAGACCAGTCACTGCGAAACTCTTGGGGACCGGGATGATGGTGGCGGTCTTCAGGCAGGTGGGAACAGCTGCCTGGATGAGGGAGACGTTGAAAATGTCCGCCAGGACCTCAGAGATCTGATCAGCGCACTCCCTTAGTACCCGTCCTGGGATGTTATCCAGACCAGCAGCTTTACGGGGGTTGATCCTCCTGAGGGTCCTCCTTAATTCTGCTGGTGTCACACTGAGGGGTACTTCTCCAGGTGGAGGGATGAGTCTTATGCTGGGGGGGGTGTCAGGGTCCTCAAAGCGGGCATAGAATTTGTTGAGAGCCTCGGGCAGGGAGGGGTCTTTGGAACTCTTTGGTGCATCTCTGGTTTTATAGTCTGTGATGCACTTAATTCCCCTCCACATGCTCCTTGGATCCTGGGAGGAGAAGTATCCCTGGATTTTCAGAGCATATGCAGCTTTGGCCCTCTTAACACCTGCAGTCAGCTCTCTTCTAGCCCTCCTGAGTTCATGTGGGTCGCCGGACCTGAAGGCAGCATCCCTGGCTTTCAGTAGAGAACGCACCTCTGCATTCAGCCAGGGTTTCTGATTCGGGTAGCAAGTCACAGTCTTTGTGGTGGTGACATCCTCCACACACTTGCTGATGTACCCAAGGACAGCAGATGTATAATCCTCCAGATCCAGCTCCCCCTCACTCTCAGCAGCCTCCCTGAAGACCTGCCAGTCCGTGCAGCCGAAACAGTCCTGCAGCACAGCGTCTCTGTCACTGGGCCACACAGTAATGGTCTTCTGTATGGGTCTGGAGTGTCGCAGAGGGGGGTGGTATGCAGGGACCAGCATAATGGAAATGTGGTCGGAGAGCCCGAGGTGGGGGTGGGGGACGGCTCTGTACGCGTCTCTAATGTTGGTGTAGACACGGTCGAGTGTGTTGTTTCGTGTTGTTGAGACGAATCACAGCGCAGTTCCTAATCTCCCCAGAAACACTCATCCTCAGCCGCAGGAGGTCAAGCTTGCTGTCCAGAGAGCGGACGTTGGAGAGGAAAAGAGATGGAATCGGGGGTCGGTCAGTGTTAGCCTTGAGCCTGGCTAGCACGCCACCTCGCTTCCCTCTCTTCTGCCCCTTCTCGCACCGCTTCCTCTTGCCCTTTGTCTGCTGTGCTCTGCCCCGCCACCCTGGTGTCCGGAGAAGTTGTAGTCTGCCCAGCGTCGCTCTGAAACTATTGTCCATAGTTGCTGCTTTTGTGGCGGAGCTGTTCTTTATCTTAAAAAGTTCGGTTCGGCTATAACTCACACGCTTAAGGCGCGTGAAGTCGCTATCAGAACCGCCGTAAAAAATAACTAACAGCTGGGTTTTCGATGGGAGCGTGAGAAGCTGCTGCAAAACTGCGTGCGGCCATATTGGACAGGGCAGGACAGGGCAGCTAAGCAGATCTTCAGTTATAATAATACCCTATCTTCCCTCCGAGCCTCTTTGCTGTGCCCTCAAAATGACTCAACACACAGCCTGTCTAAACCGCTGGCAGTGAAAGTGAGTACACCCATAAGTGAAAATGGCCAAATTGGGCCCAAAATATCAGTATTTTGTGGCCACCATTATTTTCCAGAACTGCCTTAACTCTCTTGGGCATGGAGTTCACTAGAGCTTCACAGGTTGCCACTGGAATCCTCCTCCACTCCTCCATGACCACATCACGGAGCTGGTGGATGTTGGAGACCTTGCACTCCACCTTCCGTTTGAGGATGACCCACAGATGCTCAATAGGGTTTAGGTCTGGAGACATGCTTGGCCCGTCCAGCACCTTTACCCTCAGTTTCTTTAGCAAGGCAGTGGGGGTCTTGGAGGTGTGTTTGGGGTGGTCATCATGTTGGAATGTTGCCCCCACAGCCGGCAGCACTCGTGCAGCCCCACACCATGACACTCCCACCACCATGCTCAACTGTAGGCAAGACACACTTGTCTTTGTACTCCTCACCTGGTTGCAGCCACACACACGCTTGAACCAAATCCATCTGAACCAAATAAGTTTATCTTGGTCTCATCAGACCACAGGATATGGGTCCAGTACTCCATGTCCTTAGTCTGCTTGTCTTCAGTAAACTGTGTGCGGGCTTTCTTGTGCATCTTCTTTAGAAGAGGCTTCCTTCTGGGACGGCAGCCATGCAGACCAGTTTGATACAGTGTGCGGCGTATGGTCTGACCACTGACAGGCTGACCCCCCACCCCTTTAACCCCTTTTGAGATACTGTATGTGTGTACTGCTGCTTGTCGGTCACGGGTGTGTGTTTTTAGAGGTGATGAGTTTAAATCATATCTGTTCATCATATTCCTGTGAGAGAACATAAACATATTTTCTGTTCTAGCTAAATTTGCATTCCGGATATGTTTGTTTCTATTCCTGGAAGTATACAACGGCATCCTGCTGACTATCTTTCTGGTGGATGAAACTCTTCTGATTCCGAGTACGTCACACACACACACACACACACACACACACACACACACACAACCAGAACGTGAAGAGAAAACCAGAATACAAACAGAGTCATAATCCAGATCAGCAAACAGAAGACCAGTGGCGAGAACGCTCGCTACGCTGCAGAGTGCCAGTACTTCACAGCGTGTGACTGAAAACCAGGGGCATATAAACAGACAGACAGATTACAGGCAGGTGTGAGTGGTTAGTACTCCGGGATGATGAACGGGAAAACGGGACGTGATTGGGTGATGGCGGACATGTGACACTGACGTCATCAGGTGGTGGGTTCTGGGAGCAACCCAGAAGCGTGTCAGACCACTTTCCTGTTCATCTTCATTATTTCTATTATTATTATTATTATTATTATTATTATTTATCATTTTTAGAGCTTGCCACACTGCCATTGGTGAAAAACCTCCTACACATTCCAGTTTTGGCATGTTTGGGAACATCTTCAGCTTCTGGATTAATGAGTCTCCAGTTTTAGTCGGATCTGATCATGTGGACGTTTTGGTTCCACTCAGAGTGCAACTGGTTGGTTCCTAACTAGTAAAGAACGCTGAGTTTCTCCGGTTAGTATGGAGAACCGTCTCATAGTGACCCTAAAGGAGATCTTACAGGTGTGTTTAAGGTTTGATCTAAAACTGATATCATCATCATCATCAATCAATCAATATTTATTTGTATGGAGCTTTTCACAACTAGAGTCTGAAAGCAGCTTCACAGAAAAGCAGTTTATATAAAGGAACAGGAAAACAGATGGACATAGGGAAGGGAACTGGGGTCCGAGCCCCCCCATGAGCAAGCCAGAGGCAACAGTGGTGAGGAAAAACTCCCTTAGAGTAAGGAAGAACCCTCGAGAGGAACCAGGCTCGAGGGAGGAACCCATCTCCTCAGATCGATCCCAGATGAAGAGACAAAGACGGAACTAACAGGAGAAGAATGTAGTAATATAGAGTTAGAACCATCCCGAAGGTTCTCTGTTTAAGTGAGAGATAGAGTTCAGGATCATCACCATTATCACCATTATCACCACCATTATCACCACCATTATCACCATCACCATCATCACCATTATCACCACCATTATCACATCACCATTATCACCACCATTATCATCATCATCCCCACCATCATCGCCATTATCATCACCACCACCATCACCATCACTATCACCACTGCCACCATTATCACCATCACCATCACCATTATCACTATCACAGCCATCATCCCCATCATCATCGCCATTATCATCATCACCATCACCATCACCACCACCATTATCACCATCACCATCATCACCACCATTATCATCATCACATCATCATCCCCATCATCATGGCCATTATCATCACCACCACCATCACCATAACTATCACAATCATCATCCCCGTCATCGCCATTATCACCATTATCACCACCATTATCACTATCACAATCGTCATCCCCATCATCGCCATTATCACCATCACCATCACCATCATCACTATCACAGTCATCATCATCGCCATTATCACCATCACCATCACCACCACCATTGTCACCATCACCACCATCATCCCCATCATCACATTATCACCATCTTCACCACCACCACATCACCATTATCACCATCACTACCATCATCACCACCACCACCATCCTCATCATCCTCATCATCACATTATCACCATCTTCACCACCACCACATCACCATTATCACCATCACTACCATCATCACCGCCACCACCATCCTCATCATCCTCATCACTATCATCACCATCATCCTCATCATCATCACCACCATCACCATTACCACCATCATCACCACCATCATCATCACCACCACCATCCTCATCACTATCACCATCATCCTCATCATCACCATCATAATCATCACCATCATCATCACCATCATCATCACATTCTTCATTATAATACTGATCTGTTTATGTAGCAGCAGATCTATAGCTGAAGTGTTACTTGTATATGATCTTATGTTTTTATTATGTGGTTATGTTGTAGATTTTATGATTGTGATGTCAGGAACATGCATGGTGATATTCATGCTTCTCACGCTACAGCGACACTGCTTTCAGCGGAGGCCATTCAGCCGTGAGTACGATCAGGGTTTTACTGTTGCTGATGATGATAATAATAATAATAATAATAATAATAATAATAATAATGTGAATGTGATTTTTTTTCAGGTGTCCAAATTGGCATCTCGTCTTTTATCATAACTGGAGCCTGCATATTTAATATCATAGCTTTTGGTTCTGCTTGGTACACAGGGGGGAATTTTGCCATTGGTAAGTACCNTAATAATAATAATGTGAATGTGATTTTTTTTCAGGTGTCCAAATTGGCATCTCGTCTTTTATCATAACTGGAGCCTGCATATTTAATATCATAGCTTTTGGTTCTGCTTGGTACACAGGGGGGAATTTTGCCATTGGTAAGTACCATTCATGTAACCTAATAATAATAATAATAATAATAATAATAATAATAATAATAATAATAATAATAATAATAACCCATAATATCGGTTATCTGTTCATATCTATTCTTGTCTGTTCATATCGGTTCATTGTTGTCCTCCTCTACAGTCTGGATGCTTCTGTTTGAGGTATTGGTATATATCTCCGCCTGGGTTTCTGTGATTTATGTGGTGCGGAATCAGAGGTTCTCCCAGCGGAGAGGATTGGGATGTAAGGAATTATCAATTTCTAATAATTGATAATAATTGAATAATTGATCATGTTATTGATTACTCACTAATCAGTGATGCTTCTCTTTCAGATATGTGCTGTGCTGCTGGTGTATCTGTTACAGTCGCTATAAATGCCATTCTGTATCTTTACTATGTAGCAACATACATGGAAAGTAAAGGTAAGAACTATTATTATTATTATTATTATTATTATTATTATTATTATTGCTGCAATAATAAAACTAACAATTTAATCAAAGCAACATCAGTAAACACCTCAGTATAAATGATTATTACTCAGATCAGATTAGACCACAGACCCCATCACCAGGACAGGAGGGTCTCAGCGCGAGGAGCTTCTCTCCCCAGTTTCTTATAATAATAATAATAATAATAATAATAATGTAATTTGTCTGTGTATAAATGTTCATGCTGCTTATATTGTATACATTATTGTCTATATTTAGTTTTCAGATAAAAATATTAATATTTCATCATATGACGTCAGATTAATCAGCACTCGTTAGTCAGCTTAACCCTGAAGATGACGCACGTCTTCATATTCAGTTCTACATAAAGTGATATTTGAGACTGTGTAAGAGTAATCCTGTGTCCTTTCTGGTTCTAGATTATTCTGGATACCTGGCTTTAATGGTCCTGCTGCTGGTTTTGCCTCCTGCGGTCCTCTTTGACCACCCGAGGAAAGTTCAGAGTGAGTTTCTGGTGAAGCTGATTTACATGCTTGTTTAAATGGAGGTTTGGAGTCGTTCAGTGAGGAGGCCTGAGGGCATCAGAGCAGCGGAGAGCTCTCCTGCCTGGGGTTTTATCCCCTTTAAGGTTCTCCCATGGCAGAGGTGCCAGATTGACTCTCTCACCTATACTGGACAGCGGCAACATGGAGCAGTATCATCTGTGGGTGAACACAGAGGTGACAACACCAAAGACATCACTTCACCTGCGAGGAGGGGGGCAATGATAATCCATCGCCTTACAGTGGAACCTCAGTCGGAACCTAGAACGCACAGAGTATGAGTATGAAGCTGGACATAGACCATCTACACACCCACGTCTGAATAGGACACCTTGTGTAGAAGCTGACTGGGTACAGTGCTGAGAACCATTGGCTGATGTTGGTCTGATTTCATGCACAGCCACTCAACATTACCATCATTCAGCTCTCCACCCAGCAGTGGACACAAGTAGTGATGTAGGCCACCAGCACTGGACCCATGCCATGGAAGTCTTCCGGGTCTTGCCTCAGTGAATACCGTCCCATTGCACTCACACCGATCAACTTAAAGTCCTTGGAGAGTCCTGTAATGTGGCCCATAAAGGCCCAGCTGCCCCCTTCACTGGACCCTCTGCATCACTCTTCATCTGGCCCTCAGTCATCCAGAGTAAAGGACACTTAAGTTCAGCATTCTTCTAATGGGAACGCCGAGCCTGCTGGGCCTGAACACTTCCCTCTCCTACACTAGGAGACCTCAGTTAATCTGGATTGGGAGCAACGTCTCTAGCACCGTCACACCGAGCACTGGGCCCCCCCAGGCTGTGCAGCAACCACAGTACAAACCACAGCGTGAAGTCCGCTGATGACACGATGGGTCTCATCAGCAAGAACAAGAAGAGTGACCACCATCATCATCAACAACTCCTCTGTGGAGATCAGCACAAACACCAAGTTCCTTACTGTTCACCTACCTTAGAACCTTACCTAGACCCTGAACTCCAGGAACCATCCCTACCACTATCTACAGAGCCAATCCAGAGAGCATCCTAAGCATCTGTATTACTGCTCGGTTTGCACCATCTCCAACTGTAAGACCCTTCAGAGGACCACAGACCCCAAGCAGTGCTTGTGCAAGGAACTAGAGGAGCTCTGGGTGGAACTCAAAGAGAGAAAATCAATGAAGAACATAAAGGAGAAAGAATTGGAAGTAGATGATGAGACCGTGGGGAAGACATGAGAACTCCAGAGAGCAGGAAGGACACGGACATGGGTACAAACATGTACACATGCTTCTCTGGAGATACAGGAGGTCTGAATTACCAAGACACTTTTGTTGATGTTGCTACACAGAAGAACCTTTAGTGCTAGAAGATGAAGTCAGACAGACCCGGAGGTCATTGCCAGTGAAGCAAGCCACAGGAATCCATAACATCAGACACATTTCAGGAAGATTAAAGTTCTGACCAAAACAATCCCAACAGAAACAGCTCAAATCGGGCTGCTGAAGATCCTCCAAAACAGACTAGAACCTTACACTGAAACACTGAGTCCTCCAAGCAGGCTTCAGGAAAGGCAGTGGAACTGCATGGACCACCTAAATTAGGGACTGTCTCAAGAAAGTGGGAATACCAGAACTTTTCATCGGTCTAATGAGGAATCTCCACACTGATCTACAAGCCACAGTCAGGACGGAAAATGGACAAACACGCTTGCACATGGACAAGGAAGCTGCACACCAGCACCGTAGATCAACCTGCTTGGAGGATATGCTGTATAATGAGCTAAACTGGACTGGTGGGAGACACGTTAATGACCTTGGATATGCGGATGAGCCTCATAAGGAAAGCTAAAGAATAGATGAGACGTCAGCTGGATATGAAGACTACCACTGATTCTATTTATGAAGTCTTTTCTGTCCTATGAATCTCCTATATGATAATGTAACATGTACGATGTACATCATTAGACCAGTATGATGTATGATCTGCTCTTGCTCGTCCCTGTGATATTCCAATCCTAATAAATAATAAAGTTCATAAATAAACTATATGAGGACGTCTGAGGTTATGAAACAACAGATCCTGATAACTGCACCACACAGGCTCTCAGGACGGCACTCAGCTGAACGAGGACGAAGGAGCTTTAGAAGATCTTAGAAGATCTGTCTCTACAAAGACCAGCACTGTCCAGGCTGTGCTCTCCTCTGGTCATTCCGAAGCCTGAAGACCCAGACGGAAGACAGGATGTTGTGGAGAGACACTGTCCACATGGTCACCAGGAGTCAGAAATGAGTTGATATGACTTAATGAACAATATTAAAGGTTTTAAATATGAGGAATTCAGTGTTAACAGAAATGTGTGACTGTGTGTTGCAGAGCTTCCTTACGTTCTTCTTCACCTGTCTGGATCTTCAGGGTTAAGTATTGTCACATCTGTCACCCTGGCCACAGAAATGATCTTAAAGTCAGGTGAGTGTGTGTATATATCCAATAAACAGTAATAACTATACACAGTAATAACAGGAAGCCCACTCTGAATGCTGTAGCCCAGTTAGATC
>CM067477.1:40615719-40632751 GCA_034552555.1 Semaprochilodus insignis
CTGTCCTGTACGCGAGCAGGAACGTTGTTGCCGAATGAGTGTTGTGAGGCTCCGTCGAGCCACTTTGTTTATTTCCCCAATTTCCAGTTCCAGGACTGTGTACCAACACCGGATTTATACCCAGCGTGGACACTGAACGGACAGCTAGCGGAGAAGACGGTATTTATTGAATATACTGCATCTCTTAATGTAGTCAATATGTCTAATATTTCTCAGACATATGAATATTAAAATATTATTTAACCTATTTCTAGACAATTTTACCATTTTAAGTCATTTTATCTAGTGAAAGTGTCTTATTCCACTGTGGAATGGTAAAGATCACTAAATTCAGGGATCAGTGAGATCAAATCGATGAAAGGTGGAATTCTGCACATCTACATAACCCAGTTTACCCATAAATACAGAAAATATAGTGTACCAACATTTATTTAATGAACAGGCAGTGGTGGGTTCAGGGCTGCTGGCACCTAAACCCGGTTTTCAACAGTTCTTCACCAGAGAACGCTCTCAAAATAGAATTCATAAGCTTCTCCTTCCCTCCTCCAAATATGTGTCCACAGTAAGGACGGCCATCCAGTTCCTGGCCAGGGAGCAGCGTTCCAGCCAATGCAAATGCAGCAGAAAAAACTCGGGGCATATCGCATCCCGCAACGAGCTCTTTGTTTATTTTCACTGCTCACCTCGTCCAGCTTCACTCTCTCTCCCTCCAGATGTGGGCTCAGAGGCAGGCTGTAATTAATGGGCAAACAGAGCTGCCCAACGCCAGAGACCTCCAGGAGAGGATGCCTACAGAAAGAGGAACAGGTCACATGACCCCAATGACCCACAGTTGCGTAATGCCACTGCCAGCTTCAGAGAGCTATAGGATGACGATGTGTTGGGTATGGCCAGACATGTGGTGGGCTGTTGAGCGGTGGGGGGCTGGAAGTTCTAAGATCATCTGAGGGATTATATGGGTGTTATTTATGATGCAGCTGTAAATTCACACCCGAAACCGCCTGTGATCAAAACGTCTGCTCCGTTTACGGCCTCAGGAGTTCGCGGGTAAGGCCGAATGAGATCCAGTTCTAAGGGGATGCATATGCCGGGGCAATCTGGTTATAATCAGGACCGTGTGCTGGGCCAAAACATCAGCCTGTAAGTCTGTCATACTGCCACAAAGGTGAACCACAGAGACCTGCGTGGTTAATCCAGAGGAGTAAATTAGCTGCATGTTGTCTGGAAGCGTAGCGGGATGGTAAACACAGATCGTACGCGTCTGCTCACTGAGCCTTCTGGCAGCAGAGAAATCGAATTTAACTTAATAGGAAAAGAAAGCAAAACGAACCCCGACTCGTCAGGAATGTCCGAGCGGTTCTCGAGCTGGACCCCCTGAAGGTCCATTCTTCTGTTCCATCAAAACAGACAAAAATCATATGGACAGAGCAGAAATATGGACCTTCTGGGCGTTCCCTGAGGATTGGCGTTGGAACCAAGTTCAAACTGTTGAAACTCAAGTACACTCTTAATAAAGGGTTCAAGGGTTCTTTAGTAAAGAAAATGGTTCTTTGCGTGGTGAAAGTGCTCTGCAGATTGATGGTGAGAGTACTGTATGTTTTGGTTCTATATTGAGCCAAAAAGAACCTTCTACTGTATGCACTGTCACAACAGCAGAACCATTTTGGTGCTATATAGAACCATTTACAACACGTTCCTTATCAATCTGAAGAACCATTTCCCCATGCAGTAAATCATTTAGGGAATGCATATGGTTCTTTAATTGTTCATGGTTCTGTACAGACTAAAGAACCCTCGAAAGATCTGTCTTGGTTTCATAGTGTAGGGTTTGAGCATGAACCCACACCAGCAGGATCTGTCAAATGTAGATTCGGTTGCAGTCAGGAACCGTGTACATATTGAAGAACAACTACCACCATAATAAGGAATTAACCCATCATGCTTTGATGTATAATAAAGGGGACGGATTTTCTGGGAAGTCAGCTGTTAGGAATGGAAAACAGCGGCGGCAGGACTCGGTACGGAAAGAATCATTGTAAACCAGAATATGCTCAGGTACACTAGCACCAGGCAGCACTAACATACCATCAAAAATCCCACAGAGAAGCTAACGGAAATTAGCATGAACCCCAAGGTGGGTTTTCCCAAATTGTAACATGCACGGCCCAAACTGAAGGCCACTAAATATCATGGTTTTCCCAAGCTTTTCCTAAATTTAGGAACTCTCAATTTACCATGAAAGAGGTGACATTCCTCTGTAGCTGAGGCTACTGTTCACTGGGCCAAACTTTGCTGGAACATCAAAACTCCGATTCTCATCCGACCAGCACAAAGCCATACACGGAAGTGCATATACATGGAATACATGTGGGCAGTCGTGGGCTGGAGGTTAGGGAACCTTGTGATGGGAAGGTCGCCGGTTTGATTCCCTGAACCAATAGAACATGACTGAACTGCCCTTGAGTAAGGCACCTAGACCCCAGCTACTCCCTGACCGCTGTGGATGTGTGTTTACTGCGCCCAAGTGTGTGTTCACTAGTGTGTGGATTGGGTTAAATGCAGAAGTTAAATTCCTCTGTGTGTAAGCAGAATCAGCAAAAACGGAATTTAAAGGAAGTGCGGATACATGGAAGTGCGGATAGCCAGTCAGAAACCAGTTACCACACTATAGATGTCAGACTCTCAGTCTAGGTGTAGGCGGGTCATCTGTGGCTGAGACAAACTACAGCAGATGTCAACACTGGAAGGTTATTCCAAACAGCAGGAGCTAAAGGTAGCCTAGTGAAGTTATTCCCAGTCTAGTAATATTCCAAAACATCTGTTAATAAAAGCGGAAGCCAAACTGGCTGTGAATCCTTTGAAAGTGACTTTTACAGATGCTAACTAGAACAGAGCGTCACAGACTTCACTGCAGCTCCTGTCGGATGGAGGTCCATTACTGCAGAGAACGCACCTCCACTGCTCCGCAGCCCACTGCTGGGGCTCTTTCTACCAGACAGTCTAGCCTAGTTTGGCACTGGCACCTAGAATCATGGTCAGCTGCTCCAGTGTCTTGTTCTATCAGCAGTGGGTGCCATCTGGGTACTTCTGGACAGACAGTCTGAACCTGAGGTGTGTTGTAGTTGAGGAGTTGAGCAGGATGACGGTGATGATGCTCGACTTCTAGAGCTTATAAATAAGCATAAACTCCCCGGTACCGTACAGAGCCACCCTTCAGAGGATCCTCGTCTATACAGTCACACAGAGGAAACGGGAAGGATCGCAGTTTCACCCTCCCCAACAGGCCCACTCTCACGAAAGCAAGCTGCCGTCTTCATTGCAGCAGATGGTGGTTAAAATAACACTCAGGTCAGCCCACAGGATCATTTGCGTATGCGTGCGCACATGTACTTGTGCCACTTCTCCTATTCGCTTCAGAAGAAGCCTGAATGAGCTTCCCATTTCCTCCATACTGTCAAAAACACGCAGTCACTGCTGGTGCACTTCCTCAGGACGTCAGGTTCCGGTTTATCCTCAGCGTGTACATCAGAATTATTGCTGGTGTGTTATTGTGGGGTTTTTGCTTTTGCAGGCACAAATCTACAGCTGCTGGAGCTGTTGTGTATTCCACTGAACTGAAATACACTGTGTGGTAAAATATCAGAACCGCCCGGCTACTGAGTGAGTTTAGCTACTTTAAGGCCACTCATTGCTGATATACACTCATCAAAACAATAGCTGCACCCTGACAGGAGTGAATCTTGGTGTGGGTCTGACATGGTGACACATGCTAATGATTCAAGTTTCACGCTCGACCACACATGTGATGTAACTAAGGACGGGTCTTATCTCTGTACCTGACTGACCCAACAGCCACAATTACAGACATTCATGCCTCCATGAGTCATCCAGCACCATTGGCAGACGGCTGCACCACGCAGGACTACATGCACACAGACTGTTATGACAACTGTCCTTAACACCACGTCACCGTCACCAAAGACTGCAATGGTGACGTGCCAGACTGTCATGGAGTGACTCAGAACAGCAGCGGGTCATCTTCAGTGACAAGTCCCGCTTTTGTCTTTGTGAGGACGACCAACGAATCCGTGTGTGGAGGCACCGTGGTCAGCACCAAGATGAACGGTTTGTTGTCACGTGTCACACATCCAGAAGGCCTGGTGTCACTCCACCTCCACCCCTACCGCACCATCTGCAGGAACTGCTCTTGGGCTCCCTCTACAGTTGCAGAGTGTAAATCACTTTTACTCCACTGTCGTAGATACAGATCCTGCTCTGAGCTCCTCGTGTTCAGATGTACACATGTATTTGTTAATGAGGTCCAGAATCCGACTCCCTTTCACGTACACACACACACACACACACACGCACACCTTTCGGTTCCGACCAGAACTTTACAATGAAATAAGGAAATGACTACAACACTTACAGCACTTCTGAACATTCAGTTAACACCACGTTGGTGTCTATAAGCGGAGGAGGAGCTGTTTATGGTTAGTTCAGTACTTCAGTTCAGGGTATTAATATGGAGTTCCCCCGTACTCCAAGGGTATTGGGTGGAGCTTCATCACTCCAAAGAGTGTAGCTCCACTGCTACACAGCCCAGAGCTGGGGGGCTTTATACCCCTCTGGAGATTATACAAACTACACTCCTCATCTAAAGACCAGCTGCTCCCAGAAGGAGGTGTGGGACTGCAGGTGTGTTGGGAAGGAAGATAAAGGTGACCAGGATCAATAACTGATGATAAATTTAGACTGATATGATCAATATTTATTGATCTACACATACAGAAGTCTGTCTCTCAGTATGGCGTCGGGCCGCCGTGTTTGCTAACCCAACACGCCAGACGTCTCGTCATGCAGCTGTAGAGGTTCCTAATGGTGTCCTGTGATAATCCATCCCGTGCAGCTTCAATATCTAACCGTAAACAGCTCCTCCTCCGCTTATAGACACCGACGTGGTGCTAACTGAATGTTCAGAAGTGCTGTAAGTGTTGTAGTCATTTCCTTATTTCATTGTAAAGTTCTGGTCAGAACTGAAAGGTGTGTGTGTGTGTGTGTGTGTGTGTGTGTGTGTGTGTGTACGTGAAAGGGAGTCGGATTCTGGACCTCATTAACAAATACATGTGTACATCTGAACACGAGGAGCTCAGAGCAGGATCTGTATTTACGACAGTGGAGTAAAAGTGATTTACACTCCGCAGCTGTAGAGGGAGCTTTTATTTTCTGGTAGGAATCGGACTCTGAATCCGGATGGTATATGGAGTTACGGGGGTCTGAGGGTCTCTATTGTACCAGTAATGCTGCTGTAGCTTAGTGCTGTGTATTGTGTGTGTTGCGCTCACGATGACGTTCTTGAGGCGTACAGTCATTTAGAGACAAATATTGTGGGGCATTATCGCCCCCTATTGGGCTGGCATGTTCATGCTAGCACTGTTTAATTGTGAGGATGTTCAGAAAGGCCTTAAACTGCTAGTCTGACTAAGCTCCGATCATGTAACCCACACAGTCTCAATGCCATGGGCTGACTAAGACCTGGTCTAAGTTTACTGAGTAGTTATGGGTGTTGTTGGACACTGTCTGGTCTGGCCAGTGAAGTGATGCTTTATTCGGGCTTTGCTGCAGCTTCTGTCCAGCTCAGCTAAAGACAGTAACACACACAGAAGCACCTCAACTTCTCAACGTTCTACAAACAGCACTATAAACCCGCCTGCACACTGATCTGTGATGAAGCAGAGCCACAAGAGCCCGTAAATAGTTTAGAGGAAGACGTGGCAGGACTGCTTCTCCCACGGCTCTGGCGTCTGACTCCTATTCCGGTCGGTTGGCTCCTTCGGCTGCGTGCGCATGCCTTTATTGGTTTCTTATTGTATCAGAAGCGGTTTGTTCCTCGTTTGGGTGCTTTATGGTTCCGCTCGCGCTTTTTAAAAGAGCACAGTGATTATGGCTGCTTTGAAATCCACGATGGCCTTTACATTCACATACCAGGGCTGATTATCCCTAATCAGCTGGAAGCGGTGCAGTTTCCTATTGTTCTATAAAACCACATCACATCTCTTGCATGGTTTCCTTCAGGTCCTTCTTTACGCCGACAGTGAAACTTAATTTATTACAGAAAGACATTACATGATGGTGTTTTCCTGTGTTGGATAGCAGGCATGACTGGCAAACTGTGGGGACCAATGTCAATACAATCAACTGCTGTATTAGCCTACAGGGTGAGACCTACAGTCCAGGGTGAGACCTACAGTCCAGGGTGAGACCTACAGTCCAGGGTGAGACCTACAGTGCGATCTACAGTCCAGGGTGAGGTCTACAGTCCAGGGTGAGGTCTACAGTCCAGGGTGAGGTCTACAGTGCGATCTACAGTCCAGGGTGAGGTCTGCAGTCCAGGGTGAGGTCTGCAGTCCAGGGTGAGGTCTGCAGTCCAGGGTGAGGTCTGCAGTCCAGGGTGAGACCTACAGTGTGATCTACAGTCCAGGGTGAGGTCTACAGTCCAGGGTGAGGTCTACAGTCCAGGGTGAGACCTATAGCCAAATTTTCACTGAGCACCTGTGAACTCACTGCTGTTGCTGGTGCAGCTCCTTATCAGGACTCGTGAAGGTTGCAGTAGGAGCAGATCTTTTTCCTAACACTCCCAGCTATGGAAAACCCTCCCTGTTTCAGGCTCAGACATTATCTCAGGCTTTACGCCCAGGCTTGTTCAGCATTGTTACCTGTTTAGTCAGGGCTCTGGTAGATAGTTTCGGGTGAAGGTGCAGATGTGGGGCTGCCAGGATATAAACCATGATAGTGAACGGAGATGTTGGTGCTGCTGGCGGTGCTCTTGTATGCTTATTCACGTTGGCGGAGTGGATGAGCACCGATACCTCAGAGAGCTGCCACGCCCCGCTTCTCAGCTGTTAACTAAAGCCTCTATCGGACCTGCCAGAGCCCCTCTGCATGGTCATTACCGTCAGATGAAGAACCTCGTATCTGGTAAATGCCAGTTGTTCTTTACACTGCACCAAAACAGTACCTAGAACAACACATCAGCCACGTTTACATGCAGCCTGACAGCCTGACAGGCCCATCAGAACAGAACGCTCCATGTGCACACCTTAATCAGAATAGACTAGTCCGATTTAGGCCATTCCGAACACAGCCTTCTGATTGAAGGAGGTGGGTGCTCCTGTAGATAAACAGCTCAATAGAGGAATAACAGCCATGTAAATAAGAGCCCGGATCTGATTACATTCCCATTACATAGGGGCTCCTACAGCGTGTTCGTCAGGGGCCACATGACCTTTCATAATCAGAAACGACTGCTGTGTCACATGGACGATTTGCTTCTGCTCAACATCTGTGAATTCCTCCCCACCAGTCTGCCACTTTCATCCAGAGGTTTTGTGTCATCTGTGGTGGGACTGGCATCCCATTTTTGTGTCTCAGAACGTTGCAGGACATGACATCCTCCTATCACACGTTCTTGGACATGGGAAGCACATTTTCCAAAATTCTAAAGCAATTAAAAACACAAGCGCTCCAACTGAAAGCTCTAGCTCGTGCTGCTGCTCATCTTACTCAGACTGGAGTCATGTGATGCTGGTTCCTGTCTACACTAAGTGGTACCCTATACCTCCACATCACTTTGGAACATCTCAGGAACCAAGACAACCAGCACAGGAGCTCCTCAAGGTTGTGTTTTGTCCCCATGACACTTTGCACTGTACACGGACGACTGTACCTCCGTGGACCCCTCCGTCAAAATCCTGAAGCTTGCAGATGAGTCATTGGTCTCATCCAGGATGATGACGAGTCTGCCTACAGACGGACGGTTGATCAGATAGTCCTCTGGAGCAACCAAAACAACCTGGAGCTGAACACAGCAAAAACAGGGCAATGACAGTGGACTTCAGGAGAAGCCCGCCGGCCCTTCCAGCACTCACCATCCAGGACAGAACTGTGATGGCTGTGGAGTCTCACAAGTTCCTGGGTACGACAATCACTAAGGACCTGAAGTGGGACTGCAACATCAGCCCCATCATCGAAAGAGCCCAGCAGAGGATGTACTTCCTGCGTCAGCTGAGGAAGTTCAACCTTTCCCAGGAGCTGATGGTACAGTTCTACACTGCCACCATAGAATCTGTTATCACCTCGTCCATCACAGTGTGGGGCAGCTCCGCCACCAAACAGGACACCCACAGACTGCAGCGCATCATCAGGTCTGCAGAGAAGATCACTGGAGTGAAACTACCCACTCTGCTGGATCTGCACACTTCCAGAACCAGGAAGATCATCACTGACCCATCACACCCTGGCCGTCACCTGTTTCAGCGTCTGCCCTCAGGCCGGCGCTTTAGCCAGATGAGGATCAAGACAACCAGGCTACAGAGAAGCTTCTTCCCACATGCCATCACTCTCATGAACAGCTGAACATTACAATCCATATTCGGGACACTTTTATCACTTCCTGTTCTGAACTGCACTTTTAATTTATCTTATTTATCTTAGTAACAGTTTCACACATCACTCCATCCTCTGTACTGACTGTCTCAGACTGGTGCTCCATCCTCTGTACTGACTGTCTCAGACTAGTGCTCCATCCTCTGTACTGACTGTCTCAGACTGGTGCTCCATCCTCTGTACTGACTGTCTCAGACTAGTGCTCCATCCTCTGTACTGACTGTCTCAGACCGGTGCTCCGTCCTCTGTACTGACCGTCTCAGACTGGTGCTCCATCCTCTGTACTGACTGTCTCAGACTAGTGCTCCATCCTCTGTACTGACTGTCTCAGACTAGTGCTCCGTCCTCTGTACTGACTGTCTCAGACCGGTGCTCCGTCCTCTGTACTGACTGTCTCAGACCGGTGCTCCGTCCTCTGTACTGACTGTCTTCGTCCTCTGTACTGACTGTCTCCGTCCTCTGTACTGACTGTCTCAGGCTGGTGCTCCGTCCTCTGTACTGACCTTCTCCGTCCTCTGTACAGACCGTCTCAGACTGGTGCTCCATCCTCTGTACTGATTGTCTCAGACTAGTGCTCCATCCTCTGCACTGACTGTCTCAGACTAGTGCTCCATCCTCTGTACTGACTGTCTCAGACTAGTGCTCCATCCTCTGTACTGACTGTCTCCGACTGGTGCTCCATCCTCTGTACTGACTGTCTCCGACTGGTGCTCCATCCTCTGTACTGACTGTCTCAGACCGGTGCTCCGTCCTCTGTACTGACTGTCTCCGTCCTCTGTACTGACTGTCTCCGTCCTCTGTACTGACTGTCTCAGGCTGGTGCTCCGTCCTCTGTACTGACCGTCTCAGCGTGTGTCTGTACTGTGTGTAATGTCGTCTCTGTGCTCTGTGAGCTAATGTAACCAAAGACAAATTCTCTGGCTTGGATGTGTGAACATACGTGTCAAATAAAGTTTGATTCTGATTCTGATCCTGATTACTTGCAGTGTGCATGTTAACACCTCAGACTCCATATATAATCGGAATGAATTCAATCGGATTTGGAGGAGATCCTTACATGTAAACACAGCCACAGCCAGAAACGTTCCCTCCTGTGAAGTTCCTTCTTCGGACATGCTAGGCTTTGCTTCTGAGCGTGACAGTGTCCACCCTGCTGTGAGTACTATGTGCTGGAGAAGTTTCTCCTGCTGCTGGTAGGATGTTGCTGCAGGTGCCTGGTCTGATATTCCTATAGTCCTGTCCTCTACAGCCTACTGGACCATTTAGGAGACTTTACACACCCCACTCATCACTACGCAGTGATGGACATCCTCGCCGGGACGCACCACAGCCTGTAAAGTGAAATGAAAAACGGAACCATCGCTACATCTACATGCTCAATCTCCAGCTCTAGATACGGCCCTAGCCTACCGAGGAGGATCTCAGATGGAAGGGAATCTGATTACATGTTTTGGGTAGATTTTCTGTGGAAGTGTTTTTTTTCCTTGGAAGCTTTGCTGACTGCAGACATGCAACTCTCAAATCATCGTTACAGAACAGGGGAGAGACTGGATCAACCACAGGGATGACAAGCTAACAGCTTACCTGGCTCCTGTTCTCCGACTGAAAGGGTTCAAACTCCTCCTCAGCGTTCCTTTAGCCGGATAAAGACAGAATCCTGGATTTCTTTATGTTCCGCAGGCCGAGATGAGGCTTACACTACTGCTAGCATAGCTTTACTTACTAGCCTACAGCTCAGTGGCTAGGCTAGCAGTCACCACAGGCCTCCCCAGTGACTGTATGATGGCTGTGTTTGTACAGTGCATGCTGGGTATTGTAGTTTGAGAGCGCTGATGCTCATTGATTCTGTCTAACTGATCCGGCTAAGGGACATACTGCCGCACTACAGAACACTGCAGTACATGATGAACACCATGTCTAACTCTAGTTCTAGTTCTAGTTCTAGGTCAGAATCACATATGATTTGCTGTTATTAATCCCAAAAGCAAGTTTGTTCTTGATGTTCATTCAACCCAGACAACCCTGCATTCCACTTCATGAGGGTTCATAAGGGTTTCTAAATGGTTCTTCACTTGACACAAGCAAAATCATTAGTTATTATAGAACCTTTGCATTAGGTTCTATAGACTTTAGAGTTTATCCATTCAAGTCTCAGTTCCCCTCAATGGTTCTTCTCCACGTTCTTAGAGAGTGTCTCCGTTTGAGTCTCGGTTCTTCTTAGCAGTTCTTCCCCATGCTCACAGAGAGTGAGTATTAGTTCCTCTCAGCGGTTCTCTCATGTTTTAGAGAGGTTCTCCTCTTGAGTCTTCGTTCCTCTCAGAGGTTCTTCTGTATACTCTTAGAGAGTTTCTCCTTTTGAGTCTTGGTTCTTTGCATTGGTTCTTCCTCATGCTCTAAGGCAGTGTCTCCTTTTGGGTCTGGGCTCCTCTCAGAGGTTCCTCCTCATGTTCTAGACGTGGTGACTTTATGGCAGTGGGTTGGTTCTGTGTATTAGTTTGTGTTGAGTGCTGGTGCGGAGAAAGTCATATTTGGCTCCTGCTGCTGTGGAAATGAAGAAATGTCTGGAGTTCTCTCCAGCTGAAGGAACAGGTGGGATCCTTCATAACCCCACCTCGGAGAAAAAGGCACCAAGCACGGAATTCCGCGGAGTTTGTGAGAACTCTTCCGAAGCACCCTCAGACAGGCTTGTGCTGCGCCTCAGTGATTCCTACTGCAGAAATCATAATGAATGAAGGGATTATCTTCTGCCAGAAAAGGGACGTAACGGAATTCGGCTACTGGAATTATGTATTCGGAGCACAGAGACAGACTCCCGAGTGTTGCCACCATCTCTGTTGTGATGCCACAGCAGTCTGTTTCGTGGAGTCCAAGTCAGCGTGATGGTCCGATTTCTGAGAAAGTCTTTCCTCCACTAGTTACTGTCCATCAAACGGTCTGCTGAGGCTACCTGGCAGCATCACCAACACCTGGACCAACAGAACAAAAGGATCAGGAGAACCAACGAACATTTCAAAGCACACAGAGGAGGATGTCTGAAACACTAGTCACCCTGGTAGTGACCTTTGGCCTTCAGATGAGCTAATGCTAAAGCTAAAGCTAAAGTTAATCGGAGCTATGCTAGCTCTTGAGGAGGAACCTTACGCAGCATCAATACAGCGACCAGTGTTAATCGCTGATGTGAGCACCCAATGAGTTACTGAACACCAGGCTAAAGATGACTTCCTGTTTGATTAATCATTCATCCATTCATCCATTCAGTAATTCATCTTCTGAGCAGCTTATCCTTCTTGCTCACGAAGGGTGATGGAGCTTATCTCAGGGCTCACTGGGCGGGGAGATCCCAGGACAGACCGCCAGTCCATCACAGCCTGTTTGATTAGAAGCCCCCCTTTCGGCTAATACAGTGAGATGATTGGGCTAGAAGGTACCATAGTCTAAAAGGTTCTCTGATGTTCTACATAGAAGGTATGTGGTGTGGTTCTACACGCCCATTTCCACCCTATGGCCTGGTTCTAGAATGAAATGAGCTGATCCCCGTTTTCGCTGAGCTCCTCATGAATAATTAGATGAGCTCTGCTTGGATTGGCTGGTTTACAGCGAGACCCCGCCCCCGATGATCACACAGAAGCACCATGTGGAAATAGACTAAATAAAATGAGCCTCTGTGTAAATAAGCTCCGCCCTCATACTATTTAGTTAGCTATGCTAGTTACTCAGAGCTAATGCTAGTAGCTAACGTTCCCTGTACTAGCTACTGGCTTTCCATCTGGACATCAACACACAGTAGATTAAAGTTGATCCTCACTATGGAACTCTCAGTTTAAGATGATCTGCTTCAACCGGCAAACACGGATACAATCACACAGCATGGCTGCTACTTACAGGCTGCTGTTGGGGTGGTGGTGCTAATAAAGGTGGAGCTGCTCCTCTCTTCAGTCTCTTCAGGGTCAGACGCTGAGCGGAGCTGCTCCATATTGTCCAAGAATTTGGGAAACTGTCCGGAGTGAAATGTGCAGACTGCAGGATTAAAGTTGTTCCGGGATCCTGTTAAAGATGTGGGAGCTGAAGTTCCTGTTCTCCAGCTTGTGTAGGGATTTTTCCCCTCCACCTTAAATGGTGCTGCAGGACATTCTGGCACCTGTACAAGCTGCAGTATTTAAGGTGGAACGGAACATTGGATTAGGAAGCTGGTGAATAGGAAGAACTTCAGCCTGGTTTAAAGATGAACATCCACCATGTACCGCTGACAGTTGGGATCCTTGGGAAGGGAGTGAAAAGTGCCGACATCCCCTTCCCAGCCTGGAACGCTGGATTTCTCCACATAGCCATGTTGGTTCTGTAGCTCCGTTGTGGTTGTATGTAAATGTTGGGGGTGTAAATATTAATCAGTCTGTTCCGTAACAGTTTCGGATTTGGGAATTGAACCGTTTTCCCGTCCTCTATTGGAAATGCAGGATTTGGATTTGAAGGAAGAACAGCAGTGTTTGAGGTTCTGGGTATGTGGGTTCTGTGTACTGGACTCTCCTTATTACACCACAGTGTACATACAGCTGTACGGTCTGTGGGAATTTTAAAACCAGGAAAATAAGTCAGTTTAATTTCAGTTGTATGTCAGAAGCTTACGGAAACCTCAACGTGAGAGGCGTGAGGTGTATCAACCAGATGTAGGATTACTTCACTTGCTAAGGAATCAGTTCTGGCAGTGCACAGACATGTCTGACCTCCACAATGGACAACGGAGGCATGAAAGAGCCCTCAGAACGGAGTTCCCTGTAATTTTCCGACTCGAGAGGGCAGCCAAAGAGGCCAGACTCACTCTCCACTGGGACGGCTCTCCTTGTTTCCTGTGCCACAGACGTTCATGAGCACAGCTGACCTATTTAGCTCTCAGCAGACAATCGAGGGGCAACCCAGAGAGCAAGCGAGAGAGGGCGGGTACAGACCCGGTTCTGTAGAGGAATCGGTCCAACACCATCGTCTGTGAACACAGTTCCTCACTGCTCCACAAACACAAGTTAAACTCCACCATGTGGAGAAGAACTCAGATATAACCAGATCCAGGACCACCAGCACCACTTTCTCTAGACACCCAGATCATTTAAGGTGGACTAAATAGTAAAGGTGGAATCAAAATCTGGAATTCTTTTAGGAAATCGTGGATCCTCTGAACTAAAGAGGAGAGGAACAGCGCACCGTTCAAAAGCCTGTATCTCTGATGGTATGGGGCTGCGTTAGTGCCTATGATGTGGGCAGCGTACACATCTGGAAAGGCTCTATCAGTGCTGAACAGTATATGGAGGGTGTAGATCAACATACGCTCCCATCCGGACCACGTCTCCTTCAGGGAAAACCTTGGATAGGTCAGCAGGACACTGCTAAACCACATACTGCAGCCATCACCACAGAGTCCTGCTGCGGAACTGACCTGCCTGCAGTCCAGACCTTTCACCAATTGGAAACATCTGGCGCATCATGAAACGAAACATCCGGGAGAGCAGACCCAGGACAGCTGAGCAGCTAGAGTCCTACGTCAGACAGAATTCCTCTCCCAGAACTCCAGCAGGTGGTCTCGTCACTTCCCAGACGTGTACAGACTGCTGTTAGAGATGAGGGAATGCTGCACACTGGTACTCGTAATGGTGTTCATGATGGTAGAATTCCTCACTTCCAGCGTCTGATATGGGTTCTATGTTCTACTGGGAATAAAATATGGGTCTATGAGATTAGTAAATCATTACATTCTGTTTATTTACATTTATTTACATTCTACACAGCGGCCCGACTCTTCTGGAATTGGGCTGATATTAAATTCTGGAATTGGGCTGATATTAAATTCTGGAATTGGGCTGAATAAAATTTCCACATGGACATGCAGCCTTTTTCAGTAACTGATGGGCTTTAAATTAATAACACATCATTCATTAATTCCTTTGTTTTTAGTTGCACTTACATTTTCCGGGATCCCAACTTCCATTTCTTCTCATTTTGAGACTGTTATGGAACACTGATTCCTGAGATTTGGGACGCAGGAGGGCAGCACAATATCACAGTGTCATAAAAGTGTTTAGAATGTGTTAATAAAAGTTTATTTTAACACTTTTACAATAATTTAACTTGGGAACAGCAGTAAACGTACCTGCTGAAGCCTTAAACACTGAATAGGCAAGTTGGAATACGTCCAAACGTTCTTCCAGCAATCCCATAATGAGGAATATTAGAAATTTGACTACATTTAAGATGATTTCACTTCCTAAGGTCTTTTATTTTTAGGAATTTTGAACGTTCCGCACGCTTTGCTCCTAGATAGCGCTCGCAGATAGCAGCAGTGCGCATGGAAACAATTCCAGGCAGCGCAGCAGCATATGGCTTTCCACTCCATTCCGCCTCCCAGGAGGAACGTTGGGTTTCTTTGTGTAATTTCCACATGCAGGATGGCTACTGTTTACCTCACCATCCGTTTTCCCAAACGTAGAAGGCCTGTGATTTATGATGGAGGAATCCGAACTGCCGGAATGCCGTTTTGTTTGGATTAGATAAAAAGTGACATTCACGTCTGTCGGATCTCGACACACGACCGACGGAAAGCTTTTCCCGCTCTGCCGGCGAGACCTCTCAAATTAGCACCGGGGGAAATCTGCCCGTCACACTCGGTTTGCAGCGGAGTGCGATTAGCCGGCCTGTTTTTGCCGTCCCTCGTTAATTACAATTCCACATCACGATTAACAAGTCGTCAAGAAATCCTCCGTTTGTTTAAGGGATGAGGCATCGTCTGCCGGAGGCCGCACTGTTTTTGTTTTTCCTTGTGTTATTTTAACTCCGGTGGAAAAGCTCCGAGCCTGCTTCACATTTTCCCTCCTATTTTTCTGTGACATTTATGACATTTAGGCCAGACGGCCACTGTAGCTCAGACGGAGTGTTTGGAATCCATCTGTCGCTTTCCGACTCCCAGAGCTGCTTACACAATCCACTTAAAGTGCATACAGGGAGAGGAGATGTTATTCCCAACTCCTCTGGCACAGCAGAAGCCTATGGGCACCGTGAAGAAGGGATTTGGATGGCGGCCCACATCCCAACTGTGGAGAGAAGTCACACACTGTGGAGATTTCGAGCCCGTGCCCAAGTCATGCAGAACCTCCAAACAGCTGCTCCGCTTTGGCCAAACTACAGTGGGCCAGCTCCACTGAAGGCCCAGAAGGGTCCAATGTCTTCTAACTCCGGAATATCACGGTGGAATTCCACCAAAGTCACCAACCTGCACCAAACGCACTCACGGAAAGGTAGTGGTGTTGGTTCACAGGTCTGGATCTGTAAGCCGGAAATAAACACAGTGGCTCGGGTCCATTCTTTCAGCCAATCAGCAACGGGGCGGTCCTGCTTGTGCACTGGACAGGGGGAGGGGGAGGGGCTACGTGCTGAACTCTACGCTTTGCCAAGAAGATCTGAAGAATGAAGACTGAGTACAGGGTTCTTAGATCAGGTGACAGTGAAGAACCGTGGAACGTCAGTGAGGAGATTCAGCAGTGGAGAGAGCTCAGACAGCTGACCAGGCTGAAGTCGGAATATTCGTATTTTCCTGTTCCACCTTAAATTTCAGGTGGAAATTTGAACAAGAAGCTGAAGGGCCTGAATGTAGCTTAACTGCTGCACCACTTAAGGTGGAAAGGCAAAATTCAAACAAAAGGCTGAGGGGCCTTACTTTAGCCTAACGGAAGCATTTAAGGTGGAATGAAAAAGAAATTGAAGAAGACGCTGAGGTGCAGGAATGTAGCTTAAATGCTGCAGCATTTAAGGTGGACTGGGAACATTTGAACAAGAAGCTGAGGTGGCATAATATAACTGCTCTACTGTTTAAGGCGGAACAAGAAAACTCAAACTAGAAACTGGAAGAAAAGAGGCTCTGTCCCGTTTGCTAATGCTTGTGATAACGACAGCTTGCTAACCTACACCCTGCTAGCGTTAGTTACACTACTCACTGTGAGGTTGTTCCTCTAACGCTATATGATGGTATTCGTCCGTTTGTGAAGGGTTTCATGATGTTGAACATTGCTGTGAGGATTTGTTTGAGTATTAGCGAGGTCAGGTACTGATGTTGAACATTGCTGTGAGGATTTGACTGAGCATTAGTGAGGTCAGCTACTGATGTTGGATGAAGCTCCATCACTCCACAGGACACAGGTCCACAGCTCCACAGCCCAGTGTTGGGGGGCTCTCTCTAGCCCACGCTTGGCGCTGGACAGGGTTCTGGCGGTCAGTGTCAGGTCTTATTAACGCTGGATGATTTATATCATATGGTCCTCCGGTCAGTAAACGTTCACGTGTGACAGACAGACGCTGTTTTCACATCACACAAAGATCTAAAGACTAAACCGTTACGGGGTTTTGATTGGACAGTGACGAACCGGAACGCCTTCCTCACCAGACGGACTCGAGCGAAGCCGCAGGTTCAGCTGGTGAACAGTCCTGTGTGGACCAGCTGGACTGTCTCCCACAGTTAGAGAGGAGATGGGGTGTGTCTGTGATTTCAGCGTGCTGGCCGGAGATGAGAGAGGGAGTTAAAGAGGGAGCGGGGGGTGGCAGGGGTTAGCGG
>CM067477.1:40633144-40643712 GCA_034552555.1 Semaprochilodus insignis
TTGTAGGCAGTGGTTGCTAGGCTATTGTAGGCAGTCGTTGCTAGGCTGTTGGCTGTATGATGTAGATGATGCTGTAGATGTGAATCAGTTTGCAGGCAGTAATGATTAGTGATGAATGGAGCTGTAGGAGTCTCCTTCAACTGATCTAACAGTGACTCGCAGTAACTAACGACTGTAGACGGATTATTACAACAGCGTTTACCGACTGTTACCCTCTCAGTGTTCTGGATAGGTTGGTGTGTGTTTGGCTGTGTAGTGAAAGAGAGCTCAGTGGAACACTCCCCGACATACCGGATCACACAAAGCACATCTTTATAAACAGTCACATGTGGAAGCTGGAACATCCCCTACACGGACCACACCCGCACAGTCCCCCGATTATTCCGGAATTATGTTAACTGTGCTGTGACTTCAGCCCAGGCAGGTACGGTTCGTATAACTGGGCAGTGAAATGTGCAGACGTGTCACTTGACCAGGGGTGTCCAAACTTCTGCATGCGACTGTCTCCTGCGTGTGTGTTTCTAAAAACAGGAAACGGGATGCGGAATAGTTTTCAACCTTTTAATTTCTTTTTGTAAGAAGTGAAAGGGAAAGGCCCTGACCCTGAACACAAAAACACACTGTACAGTAGCCCAGAGGGTAAAACTCCGCCGGTCTCATTTACATACTTCTGTCTGTGGTGGCGTTTCAGGCACTTGGAATCACAGAAGTAACAAACATTCCACTCAGCTAAAAATCTTTGGTCCTCAGAAGTTCAAATAAGAGGGAAGAAATCTGGAAACCACAGACGGGAACTGAACACAGCTTTCGGCACGAGGCTAGGATCCAGTCTGATTGTTTACATGTCGCCGCTCTCCAGAAAGAACGAGGCGCGTCTTATAAGTTACAAACAGCTCATGACAAATACAAATGGAGTACACGTGAAGAAGTAAACTAGAGAAGTGCTCTCCCTCCGTCTCCGGCACTCCGACCCGAGTCTTCAGAGTCTTCTCAGAGGAACGAACGAGAGAACGACAGACCGGCTCGAACCAGTTTTACAGTACAGCAGTGTTTATAACTTAGTGAGGGGTAAAAACGACGTGTGGCAAAAAAAACACGCACGTCTTTTTTTCTTCTCCTCCCGAGTGACCGACTGCTACGGAGAGGCGGGTCGTGTCTCCTTAAACAAGATGAGAACCCAAAAAAAGCTTTCAAATCTTATACAAAAACCGGAAAAGGACGCCGCGGGGTCCTCCCGCCGCTCAGCTACAGGGCAGCCACGTCCGGTAGGGTACGGGCGAGTGCACACGCGCCACGTAGTAGTTGCTGAAGTTGACGTCGCGCACGTATGGCGCTGGCTGGTAGTAGCAGGTGACGTTGGCGAGGGCGGGGATGGCGTTCTGCTCAGCCAGCGCCCGCAGGGCCAGCGCGGAGATGAGCGCCAGCGTCTGCCGCCGCTCGTGACCCATCAGGCACACGGTGCTCTCGTCCACCACGCGCCGCAGCGTCACCAGGCACTCGTAACGCTTGTGCTCCATGCCATTGAAGTGGTTCTGCAGGTAGGCCTCAAGCTTCCTCTGCTGCTCGCCGATGTCCGGGAAGTCGATGAAGAAGCGTGAGCACATGTAGCGCTGCAGCGTCTTCATCTGTGCCTCTGATCCGGGCCGGAAGCCCCGGACCAGGAGGTGGCAGTACTTCAGAAGGCCGCCGCCACGGATCTCCTCGGGGCTGCGCGTGGCAATGGTCTTGGAGCGCAAGTGGCCCAGTGCCTCCTCGAAGTCGCCGTACATGCTCTCGCCCAGCACGGTGGGGTGGAAGCTCTCGGACATGGGTGTCTCGGAGCAGCGGTCGAACAGCAGCAGCGAGTCCAGGCCGATCTGGAAGGAGTCCACGCTGAACTCAAACTGCCGCCGCAGCGAGTCCACAAACTTCAGCTCCACATTCTTGCCTGTGTTGTTGGACAGCGAGATGAGGCTCCAGCGGTCCGTGTCGTTGCACACCTTCACCAGCTTCTGCACATACGCCTCCTTCAGTGTGAGGGCGCCCATGCGCTCGCGGCTCACACCCACGGGCAGGAAGTCCAGCAGGCTGTCCAGCACCACGTCCTTGACCAGGCGGAACGTCTTGTCATCAGTCAGGCTCAAGCCGAAGATCAGGTCCAGGTCTTTGTAGCCCAGGCCTGTGTCCTGGTGGAGCACATGACTCGCTGCTGAGCCGTTGAGCTTCACGTCACGAACCGTCACACCCCTCTCCTCCAGCCGGGCCCTGACCACCTACATGAGAGAGAGAGAGAGAGAGAGAGAGAGAGCGAGAGAGAGAGAGAGAGAGAGAGAGCTGGTTTAACCCAATGACCCTTGTTGTGTAAGATCACCTGCATGACATTTCCTCCCTTAAATCAGAGAACTAAGGTCCTTCACCCAGCTGAGCAGGTTCTCCGGACCTATCCATGCAGATCCAGGTCTGAAAGCTGAATGCCGTGAGCCAGACTGGCAGACTGGCAGCTCATGAGGTGTAAAACATGTTAGGACAGCGTTCAGTAATGCGGGATGTAATTCCTATTGCTCTGCTTCAGACTGCGATTTCCATATGACAGGATTAGCCGTTTAGCTTTACACGCACTTCCTGTGCAAACAGCTGCAACAAGTTTCACAAAGCCAACCAAAACGCTAATAACGCACCTGGGTATGACATGGTCTTGCTCATGTTTGTGTGCGGTATTTAGATCCACATTAGCTTATTAAATTCACCAGAAGTATAAAACACTCAGATATACCCAGCAAACACAGTTACACCCTCACTACACCGAAACGAAGTTCCTCAGGAACGTTATGATGTCATCTGGCCACATTCCAGAAGGTTGTGGGAATGTAGTGGCAATGTTGTCAGTACGTTCTCACAGTCTCCTAGAATCCTTCATTAGCCCTATTATACTGTGCTACAGTGCTCATAACACCGTGCGGTGACGCTGCAGAATAACGAGGCTGTGAGAGCGCTGTTCAGACAACGTAAATATAACCTGTTCAGAACGGTGTAGGAGGGGTGACGCTGTGTGTGTGCATGATCTAGAGATTCTGATTCTGATTCTGATTCTGATTCTGATTTCTGCTGATTAGGTGCGGCTGGTCGTTCTCTGAGTAGAGAGTTTAGGGCCATTTTGCCACTTGTGCTGCACACAGAGGAAAACACACTAGTGAACACACACACACACACACACACTAGTGAGCACACACACACACACACACACACACACACACACACACACACTAGTGAGCACACACACACACACACACACACACACACACACACTAGTGAGCACACACACACACACACACACACACACACACACTAGTGAACACACACACTAAGGGGCAGTGAGCACATTTGCCTGGAGCGGTGGGCAGACCTATCCACGGTACCCGGGGAGCAGTTGGGGGTTAGGTGCCTTGCTCAAGGGCAGTTCAGTCGATACGGTCAGTTCAGGGAATCGAACAGGTGACCCGGTTTGAATCCCTGCTCAACGTTAGAGCTTCAAGGAGATGATCAATCAGAAACGCTGCTGAAGGTTCTGTGTGAGCTTAAATTTCAACACTGTCCAAAGAAGACTGCTCCACAGTCTGATCGGGATGTGGTTGAGATGGTTGTAGCTCCTCCAGACTGCTGCGTTACTAACAGCTCAGATGTTTATGAGAGGGAACAGACGGTGTCGGGTTGGTATCGGTATCAACACATGATTTCAGTATCAGACATGAAAAAGTGGTTGCGATCCGCCTATATTATAAAAAAAAGCAGGAACACTAATACAGTGCAGAACCCAGCATCAATCAAACACTGCTCTGAAACATCTAAACATCCGTCTGACGAGCACATCAGCCGACACGGATCACTGTATCACAGTAACTATGAGTCTGAATGAGAGTAAGCCACCACAGCTGTGCAGCTGTTTTTAACCTGACCGGGTGACGTGGTTCTGAAGGGTTACAGGTTGCGGGTTCGGGTTGTGTTTGTGTCGTTGTTTGTTGGGTTGATGCGAGTTAAAGAGGCTGTTTTGGTTGTTTGGTAGTCTGCTTGGTTGCTAGCTTGCTGCTACGTGGTTGGAGGTGGTTGTGTCAGACTGCTGTTCACTACTTCCTGTGCAGCCCCAGTGCAACGTTCACACTCCCCTTAGTTTGGATCCCCCACTAAAATGTCTGAATACCATGCGCAGCACACCTAGCATGACTGGAATGGGTGATACGGTATTCCAGGTGATTGCTTTGTTGTGACTATGGTATCCCTGTTTTCCTCCAGGCTCAGGTTGGGCAGCAAACCTCTAAACCCTATTAGACGATCACCTTATCATGACTACCGCATTTACAGAAGTACAGACCTCAAGCTTCTTATGTCAGTTTTAATGCCATGTAAATATGCAAAATTCCCAGAACTGTTTACTGCTGATTCCCAGAAACATTCCAGACTTGTATTTTATTACGGAGGAAGTCTAAACAGTTCTAACCAGCTCTGATTTAATTATAGTGCATCCGGAGCACCTCTAGAACATCAGCATCATCTTAAATGTCTCACCTTAAATCAACCCGTCTATAACGCTGCGCCTCAGGGCGACGGGTTCCCCGGGAACATTTCGGCGGTCTGCACTTCGTATGAAGCAGCTATCTGTACCCGCTGTCCTCGGACCGTGAGCGATGGAAAACTAAATCATTTTTCCGCTTCTCTCCGTCAGGTGCAGAATTCAGTCCCCCCCACCACCTCCCGACTGGACACAGGTGAGAGACTTGGCCGTATCCCTTTACATCGGGAGGGTTCCAGTTCTCTGAAAGCATGTGGATTATCCCTGGGAAATGACAAGTCACTGCTTGTCTTTGTTTAAGAGCTCCTGGCAGCTCGCTCGCTCGCTCTCTCTCTCTCTGTCGCTCTCTCTCGCTCTCTGGGCGAGCTGCACAGACAAACAGTTCAACCTGGTTCACTTTGAACTTCACTGAACTTTCAGACCCAGGTTCAGGGTTCAGTGAAACACGCAGCCTCAGTGGAACCCTACACTGATGCTCTACTTAATGACCTGAGGCCGTGTTACAGATCTGACAGGTCTAGATACGATCTTACAGGAACACATGACACAGATCCAGATCTTAGCTTCCTCTGATCTTACAGCTTCTCATCTCCAGGCAGCAAATCTTAACTTGCTGGATAATCAGCTGTCATGTTACTGAGTGACCGGTCATACGGGCACAGCTAGAACCGTAAACGGGTAATTAGAATAAGTTAAACTGTAGGATAGCGATCCGGGCGGCTCCCGTTACTGATGTAGAACCGATCTAAACTCAACTAAAGTCTGATCTACCAGAAGTTCTGAACCCTGTGAGAGCGCCCCCTGCTGTTTATCAGAGCCTCACCGCTCCTCAGTTTCAGTTTCCATTTTCCCAAACACTTTAGCGGAGCGCACTAACGTTACTCCTCCTAATAAACAGTCCCGCGTTCAGCTCCGCCTCCTCATTACTCACCTCCATCACTGTAGTACTGTATCTGAGCAGTTTCCATCAACACTAACACAGGAAGGTAATAAGAGGGGAGGTGGTGGAGGATGGAGATAGTGGAAGGTGCAGATTGTGGAGGTGGAGATGGTGGAAGGTGCAGATGATGGAGGGTGCAGATGGTGGAGATGGTGAAGGGTGCAGATGGTGGAGGGTGGAGATAGTGGAAGGTGCAGATTGTGGAGGTGGAAATGGTGGAAGGTGGAGATAGTGGAAGGTGCAGATTGTGGAGTTGGAGATGGTGAAGGTGGAGATGGTGGAAGGTGGAGATGGTGGAGGGTGCAGATGGTGGAGATGGTGGAGGGTGCAGATGGTGGAGGGTGCAGATGGTGGAGGTGGTGGAAGGTGGAGATGGTGGAAGGTGGAGATAGTGGAGGGTGCAGATGGTGGAGATGGTGAAGGGTGGAGATGGTGGAGGGTGCAGATGGTGGAGATGGTGAAGGGTGGAGATGGAGATGGTGGAGGTGGTGTATCTGCAGGGCCTGGGATTATTAAACCCTGTTATTAAACCCTCCCAGTGAAAAAGCTCCACCTTACAGTGGAGGTGAGTGTGAGGTCAGTGTGCTGGGTACAGGTGTAGTGGACTCTACTGACAGTCACTGCAGGAAACCATAGAAACAGACACTCAGACAGAAGCTACAGGACACTGCTGGGGTTAGATTAGGAGGAGGAGATTAGGAAGGTAGAACTGTGGTTCTATAGGAGCATCTGTCCTGACTGAAGTTGTCATGGAGACTGAACAGGTAAGATTTCAGAGTGAAGGTGTTTCTGTAATACGACTCCCGCTGTGGGATTCGGTTTTCTTCTCCATTCTTATAGAATTTCATTTGTAGGAGTGAAATATCAAACCAAGGGTAACAATCACACCTGAACAGGTGTATCTACCTGATGGGTAACAACTGTTACGGAAGTCTATGGTCTGTCAGCAAACTTACAACATTCCTTACAGTGGTGGTGAAGGTAACCAGACGTCCACCTCTAAAGGTTCCCTCACAGAAAGCTCTCAAAAGATCTAAAAAATAAAAGTAGGTGGAAGAACGTTTGGAATATGGTCAAAATAAACGAATGAAGTCATAAAATACTGACCGGCCGTCCAATCAGCTGCGTGTTACTACGCAGTTTAGGCTGTTACTGTCCTGGAGGTTGTTGTGGTTGTTTACAGGCTCAGTATGTCTGTATGATTGATGTAGGTGCTGATCAAACACTCAGTAAACTAATCGGGATGTGTGATTGTGAGTTTGTCTCGGCCAGATTTACTTACTAACACACCCAGAACACCAGCAGTTTCAGGAGACACACTGGCCAACAACACCGCCACCACTCCACCTGTCACGAGCAGCGCTGCTCTGACGATGCGTCTGGAAAGTGGGAGGAGATTTTTTGGGGTCTGATGATGAGAGAGCTGGGAGGAAGTGTTCCTGTATAACAAGTCCCTCAAATACAGCACCTCTACAGGAGAGAGCAAACACCTGTACTTACGGTGTACATCAATCAGAAACAGATTCTATTCCCTGCAGGTTTGGAGCATTTCTATTGGTCCAACCATCATTAAACGGTGTACACGGTGTAAAGGATGACTGCTGAGCTACACAAACAACTAAAAATCACAATCAACCAATCAATCAATCAATCAATCAACCAATCAATCAATCAATCACATATATGGGGACACTTGTTTGTTTTGGTCAGTGGTGATACATCATTTGTCTTTCTCTTTAGGCTGTTTAACTTAAGATGCTTCCAAGGAAACAATCACCATGTTGGGAACGAGATCTGAGAGACCCGAAGAACTACATGACTTCAAACAGCCAGTCACATACTGTAGAACATTAAAAGCTGTTAATGATTCAACTGCGTGCTTCATTTGTACAGTGTGGGGGCGTGGCTTGGGATCTCCCATCCAGCAGGGGGCGCTATTACGCTATTAGCACGCAAGAGTCTTGGTTGTTTGTCATTTAGAGATGAACTGCTGTGAACCAGCAGGATCCACACAGGAGTTCACCGCTGAGAGATACGGAGACACTCAGACCTGTTTACACACAATCGTTACATCAGACGCACACGGAGCGAACTTACTGATCTGCTGCATGAACTGAAGGACCAATCACCAATCAGTATCACTCACAGGATGCGGTTATGACAGTATGTGTATCAATACAAAACAATACTCTTTACTGATCACGTGGTGTATATGGTCAGTACGTGTGGACACTGACTACCTGTGTTCAGTTTACCTGGATTGGTGCCAAATACTGAATAATCCCTGTGTTCCGAGTGCCTGAGGGCGTTACTGTCTGTGTCGGTTCTTTATTCTCTGTCCCGTCATCACTGACCCGACACTTTATTACAGACCTGTAAAACCAAATGTTCGGCCAGTTTTCCTCTTACGGCTGGAAAACAGAAACGGACCACCTCAGACCCCTTACTGCAGCCCTGACATTAAAGTTCTGGACTGAAGGACCGCTCAGCATCTACACTCCCACTGGGCTGGCAGTTCAGGAAGACTAGGGGTCAGTCTCTGTGGTTGTGTGGACCTGCCGTAGGCCATGGTGGGTCTTGTTAGTGTTGTAAAAGACTCCACAAGCTCACCAGTCCACCCCCCGACACCACCCCCCGACACCACCCCCAACTCCCTTTCATTCATTCATGAACGGAGGCAGCTTTCCTGCCTCCCACCGTTCCCCCACCCTGCGGGAGCCTGGTGGCCTATTTATCAGCACAGTCACAGAAGCCTGCTGGCAGCACGTCCCTCTCGAAGGCTAAATGCCATGCGACCGCCCCGGCACCGCAGATACGGGTGAGAGCTCCGAGCGACTTATCTGGGTGATTATTGAGTTACAGACGGAGCTGCTGGGATACAGTGGAAAATGACACACTTCCCAGTAAAAGGCTTTAGCCTTTCAGAAAAACCCAGAGCGGTGTGACTTTCCATAGACGGCTTCGCTCCGGTATCAGTATCGCGGCTGAAATTACAGGGCCCTGAATACCCCACCAAACTGGTTACCGGAACGCCGTATTCCTCTGGGTTGTTTTCTTTCCCCAGATAGGAACGTGTTTATGTTGGTGACCCAAAGCTTCCAGGCAGACAGTCACGGAGTGAAAGCACATAACCGTCACACAGCCACTCGTCTGCGCCGCGCGCTCCGCTAGTAAAGAGACGCTTTTAGAACCGGAGACGTTTCAGCCTGTTTGGAATGAATCACCGAGAGACTGTGAGGGAAGCTGAGGTCCTTCTCACACGACTCTGTCCCAGAAGTAGGCCAGAGCTCCACCCTGAAGCCCAGCTGATCCTGCAGCACGTTTTATTTGGTCTCACTGTGACTCCACAGCTGTAGACCTCCTAACCCTGTACACCGTAAGCTCTATTAGGGGTAAAGCTGGATAAACACGCCATCTACATCAGCTGCAATGCTGCAAACATCGAACGGTGCTCTAATAACAGCAACAGCACCGCCGTCACCTTCACCCTGCGATCATGTGACTTTCATGCTCAGATTCACACGAAGAGAAGCTCACCAGACCTTGTGTGTTTAGGGTGGTAGTAACCTCAGGCTCTTGCAGATGGTGCTGCACGAGGATGACGGGGCTATAAATCCCTGCGGGGTGTGAGTGACGGGATCCATAGATTGGGAAGAGGTGGTACAGTGCAGGGAATGTCTCGTTCCATGTGTGGAAAATGGCTCCAGAGCAGATGTTAATGATTGGCTAAAAGGAGTGACTGCATTTGGGCGTGTCAAAGACCATAGTGTGAAGGAAGTAGCTGAAGGTGTATGGAAGCGTACGGTCATACGGGTCTACCAGCAGTGGATAAAATCCCAGTCTACAGGGAATTCTCCTCGGAATTGTGCCCGGGAAGGCATCCACCAAATCTGGCCCAACAAAGAGTGTCTGAACATTGATGTGGCTACATCCAGAAACTTGTCCAGTACATGCCAAACCCAGTCACAGCTGGTGCTGGTGGAGGTACACGTAGGAGCCTCCAGGGGGCCATTTCAAGTGGAACGGAACATTAATACATTGAGCTGCCTCGTAGAGGACGTGTTCACTGGATCCGGAGCTGCTCATATGAAGCTGTTAAAGGTGCCTAACCGGCCAGAAGATAACTGGAATGACGGATTCTGAACCGGCGGTAACTGAGTTTTTACCGTCACTGCAGTAACTTGGTTAGCCGCGGCCGTGCACAGCCCCGCTGAGATCCACAATTACTCATCATTCAGTTTTCCAACCCAAACAGACTGAAAGCTCCATTTTCCCCCAAAGTTCCAAAACACCTGGAAAGGGAAAACCAGGAGAACACTTCCCTCGACCTTGTTCTGGAGACTCATAAAAAAGCCGCAAGCACACTCTGGCCCGGTCTGGTGCTGACAACGCTTTGGCGACACACGTTCTGGTCTCCTGCTCTGGTTTTCCAGCTTGCGTTGGCCTGTCCTGCTGTGTTTCTGCACATGATGGTGGGGCCGCGTGTTTTTACAGGTCCAGGCTGGGGTCCGGGCCAGGAGCACAGAGCCTCACTGCACCCTGGACACCGATCGAGGCTCTGGGCAGCCAGGCGCTCTGCACTCTGCCAAATCGAGGGGATGAATGAACTACTTACGAGCTCTCTCTCTGGCTCAGGAGTGCGAAGGAAGGCAGCAGGAGCTGGGCAGGAGGGTACCGAGAGCTTCCTGCTGCTGTTTAATAGTTCCTTCCTTCATGAATTACTTCCCGACGGCAGTCTCTGGGCGAGCGTGCCAACCTTAAAGGAACGGCTCGGTCAATAACGCTAATCTTGTTATCGGAAAGCCTCTAATTAACAGTGTTTACCCCGTATCTACTGGCAGACCCAGACTTTCATTATGCTAATTATCCTGTAATTTAAAGCGGCTAAAACTAGCATTTAATATGCTATTTGTGTTGTGTGGTGTTCTGCAGCGCCGGGTTACATCCCAGGGCTCCACATAGTTCATGAGTTTATATCGTTTTCATGCTTCAGTTCTACAAATACACCAACAGCCACTGGGAATCCCCGACAGCGTCCTGACTGCTAACTGCCTGACAGTGTCCTGACTGCTAACTGCCTGACAG
>CM067477.1:40658403-40675367 GCA_034552555.1 Semaprochilodus insignis
TAATAATACAGAGTAAGCTACTAAATGGGTTATAGTAAGTCAGCTAAAACCGTGTGAGGCCGAGTGGAGGCGGTTGGAGGTTAGAGTTTGAGCTGGTCCAGTGACACCAGTGGGTGAAGCTCTAAAAGCAGATTCTCCCAGTTCAGTAATTATTTAAATTATTTAGAAGCTGTAGTTCAGTGTGTGATACCAAGTTCACAACAACATAACCGCACCTTAAAATACCAACACAGATTCTAAAACTGCACCAACACAACAACAAGAATTCCACCGCACACAGAGAGCGTGCAGACTTATTCAACAACATGGCTGCACGAGGGATGAAAGAGTTCTTACATCTGCTGCATCGGATTCTTGGAAGTCTGTAGCGAGAGCCTGAAGGAGGAAGATTTCCTGACACAGTCATTAATTCAGCCTTGTTTAAGGTGGTCTGCTGCTGATACATTTGTAAGAAGGACACCTGCTGACGTCCCAAAATCCGACTGCTAGTTTAAACGTTGCTGCTCAGACGATACACGTTCTTATTAATGGTCAGATGAACAAACCAAAGCTGTCTCGATAAAGGACAGGTAAAATAAAGTCATAAGCTTTGAGCACACCTGAATCTAACCGCTACGCTATTTAAAGTTGATATCTTATGCAGCTTTTTCTTAGAATTCTCCATTCCACCTTAAATAAAGCAGCTGTTACATCAGGCCTGTGCAGTCACCTGAATGTAACTGTTGCACTATTTAAGGTGGAAATGGTGCAAGGATAGAGTTGGCATCTTATGCAGCTTTTTGGTAGAATTCTCCATTCCACCTTAAATTAAACAGGCACATTTTAAGGTGGAATTTGAAATGTGTATATAAAGCTAAGGTTAACCAAGTTCAAAACACAACTTATCATCAGTTACTGTACCGAGGTGACCGGAATTTTCCGTCCTTTCAACTATGTTGCCATCAGTTGTAGTAGAATAAAAGGTGGAACATAATTTAAGGTGGAATGTAAAATCCGACTTCAGCCTCTTTATTTATTTTGTGATTTTTGCTTTTGAGTTTGTGGTTTGTGGATGTTTTCATCGGAGTGTACAGATGACGTGAGCGCGCTCACAGGGACTTTCCTTTCTGCTTCTGGTGTTCTGTTGTGTTCTGCGTACTTGTTGTCAGGTGATATCAGACCTGCAGCGGAGGAGTTCTCAGGCATCTTGAGGCTCCGGCCGGACTGAGATTCCAAATCTGGTGTCTAAAGTTCCTCTTACAAACCGTGAACCTTTCTAGCCCCTCATCCTCAGAAGCACATGCTGTTTACAGAAGGAGGTGAAAGCCCCGCCCCCTAGAGCAGCCATCTTGGATACAAACACATTATTATTTTGAACTTCCCAACAGGAACGAGGATCAGGAAAACAGCCTCGACTCCGCCGCTCTGTTTTCCTGCTCTAGCACACCTGATTCCGCTCACAGCAGGATTCGTCAGTGGCTAATAGCACAATTCAGACGTGCTGGACCGGAAAGCGGAGCGGGGCAGGGGAGCCTTCGGGCAGGAGTGGGGAATCACCCGTACATAACAGGTTCTGACGTCATTGTAAATTATGCAAGCGCTTCAATCTAGCGAGCTGGCTAACAGGTTAAGCAGTCGTTGCTCTGGCGGGTTCTGAGCTGGATCTGTTTCTAATGCACTGAGTGACGCACTTACTGCTGTAAGTGAAGGGCAGCTTCTCGTTCCGTGTGCTGGAGCTGCTCCGAGTGATGGGGAGATTTCTATAATTAGCAGCTTATAGATAACTGGTCTATTCTCCCCAATCCCAGGATTAACGTCACAGCTGGAGCCCGTCCGGAGCTTCTTGTGAAGCATGTTGTCTGTAACCGCAGAAGGCTGATGTATCGTATTAGCAGTGAGAGCTGAAGCCAGAAAATGATATCACAGTCACGTTAAAGTTGAGGCCGGTTCTGGTATATATCCAGCGTATACATACGTGTAGCCGTTATAGACCTGTGTTTGTAGCTTTGTGGGCCTGTTATTCTGGGATGTCCCTTCAGCTGTAAATAAGAGCTGGAATATTGTTATTGAGCAACACAGTAAACACTGAACAGGACAACATTCAGATACCGCTCAGTACTGCTTCACTAGCCCACCGAGACCCTGCAAAAACACGGCTGTATTCTGCTTCATGTCTGAAGGGTATGCATATTATACAGCTTGTTCTTAGAACTCTCCATTCCACCTTAAATGGAGCAGCTGTTAAATTCTGTGGTGTGCTTCCCAGCAGCGTCACTGAACTACTACCAAGGTTAAAAGATAGAGAGACTCTCATCTTGAACACTCTCTCTCCACCGTGTTGCTTGTTCAATGACACGTTCGGGAAACACAGTCCAGGCTAACACAGCCACCTGACGTTGGCATCTTATGCAGCTTTTTCTTAGAATTCTCCATTCCACCTTAAATGGAACAACAGTTACATCTGGCCTGTACAACCACCTGAATCTAACCTCTGCACTATTTAAGGTGGGACTTGCACAAGGATAAAGTTGGCTTCTTATGCAGCTTTTTCTTGGAATTCTCCATTCCACCTTAAATGGAACAACAGTTACATCTGGCCTGAACAGGCACCTGAATGTAACTTCTGCACTATTTAAGGTGGAACTTGTACGGAAGGCGGAAGTTGGTATCTTGTGCAACTTTTCAGTAGAATTCTCCATTCCACCTTAAATTAACCAGCAGTTACATCTGGGCTGTACAGCCACCTGAATGTAACTGCTGCATCATTTAAGGTGGAACTTGTACAAAGATAAAATTGGCATCCTATGCAGCTGTTTGGTTGAATTCTTTTTTCTGCCTTAAATTAACCAGCAGTTACATCAGGCCTGTACAACCAACTGGAAGCAACTGCTGCACCATTTAAGGTGGAACTTGTACAAGGTTCAAGGTGGCATCTTATGCAATCCTTTCCTTGAATTCTCCATTCCACCTTAAATGAAACCGAGGTTACCTCTGGCCTGAACTGGCACCTGAATGTAGCTGCTGCACTATTTAAGGTGGAACTTGTACAAGGATAAAGTTGGCATCCTATGCAGCTCTTTCTTACAATTCTCCATTCCACCTTAAATGGTGGAGCAGTTATATCTGGCCCTGTATAGTCAACTGAAATCAACTTCTGCACCATTTAAGGTGGAATTTTTACAAGGATAAAGTTGGCATCTTATGCAGCTTTTTGGTAGAATTATCCATTCCACCTTAAATGAAACAGGCAACTCAAATTTGCTTCCTATTCACCAGCTTCTTAATGTCATCTTCTGTTCCACCTTAATTGCTGCAGATTGTACAGGCTCCAGAATGTGACGGTGGCACTATTTAAGGTGGAACAGATAATTCCTGAAGCAAGCTGGACAACAGGAACCTCATGTCCCACATCTTTAACAGGATCCTGGAACAACTTTAATCCTGCAGTCTGCACATTTCACTCCGGACAGTTTCCCAGACTCTTGGCCAATATGGATCAGCTCCTCTGCAGCACAGTTTAAGGTGGAATTTAAGGTTGAATATGAAGCCAACTTCAGCGCTGTCAAATTTGTCGAAATCATTTGTGTTATACGTACATCCCCCCACCCCTAGACCATCAGCGACTGCTGCAATCAGTTGTTCACGCTTCGGTACCAGCTGGTCCACGAGGTTCGCCAATCTGCAGCAGCTGAGTGAGTCTGCTGTCTCCTTAGTGGAAGGACATGGAGGCACTCAGGTGTCCATGCCGGGCTCGTGCTAAGACCGGACAAGGAAGCAGCAAACTGGTGCATATGAGCAGCGAGAACTGTACACACTGCTCCCTTAGCCGCTTCCATCAGCTGCTTCTGTCCTGATGTTCTCTGCGGTTCTACATCAAACACCTGGCAGCTGAACCAGAGAAACCACTGAACTGTGCCGGCCTCTCCAGAACCGGAGTTCCCTACCACAAGTTAAAGAACACCAAGATGAGTTCGGATATCTGTGTATTCCAGTAACTACTCCCATCCCTACATGCTCCGAGCGCTAACACATCCAAGATCTCCGTGTCCTGCCTCCATCCAGCTTTACCTTTTCACCTCAGCTGCCCCGTGTTCCGCTGAAGCATCGCCGTGCTCCGTCAGGAGAGCTGTGCGTGCCTGGAGCCGAGCGAGAGGGTTAACATGCTCTCTCCTGCAGGCTGGCATGCTGGAGGTTGATGGGCGCTGCCGCCTGCCAGCCCGGTCGGCAGTTTGGCTGGCGACTGGCCGCGGCTTCTACTGTAGCCGCATGCAGGGCTGGGAGCTTGAACTCGGGCCAGCGGGTCTGCCTTTAATCAGAGAGCAGGAACCAGAATCGGGAAGAGAAGCTGGGGAACTGCTGTGTCTGTTCAGGCCTTACAAGATCTGAGTCAGGCCTGCTGATGTTCCATGATGATTGTCTGGGCACACAGTATGCATGTCCAAAGGCCCTATGAATAACTGTAAACGTCCTCACCGATCACGACTCTCACATCCTTCTCTGATGTCACTCGCGTACGTTCAGCTAGCGAGCCAAAGCTAATCATAGTCTACGGGGATAATCCCGTCACTGTGTCCACTCACTGTCCACTCCATTAGACACTCCTACCTTGCTGGTCCACCTTGTAGATGGACAGTCAGAGACGATAGCTCATCTGCTGCTGCACAGTGCAGTGTTGGTCATCCTCTAGTCCTTCATCAGTGGGCACAGGACGCTGCCCCACAGGACACTGTTGGCTGGATAGTTCTGGTTGGTGGATGATTCTCAGTCCAGCAGTGACACTGAGGTGTCCAGCAGCACTGCTGTGTCTGATCCACTCACACCAGCACCACACACACTAACACACCACCACCACGTCAGTGTCACTGCAGTACTGAGAATGATCCACCACCCACATCATACCTGCTCTGTGGTGGTCCTGTGGGGGTCCTGACCATTGAAGAACAGGGTAATACAGTATACAGAGAAACAGATGGACTACAGTCTGGACCTGTACAACTACAGAGTGTCCTATATGGTCAGTGGAGCTGATAGAGTGGACAGGGGGTGTAGATACAGGGAGGTGGACCTGATGAAGTGGCTGGTGAGTGTAGTTGTTGGCTTGCTTTCTGGTGTGGTTGGTTCCTTTGTGGGTTAGTTGATTGGTTGTTTGTGTGTTGTTTAGTTGGTTGGTTGCTGGTCTGTTTACTGGTGTTGGTTTGTTGGTTGCTGGTCTGTTTACTGGTGTTGGTTTGTTGGTTGCTGGTCTGTTTACTGGTGTGGTTGGTGGTTTGTTTGTTGGTGTGGTTGGTTGGTTGGTTGCTGGTTTGTATACTGATGTTGTTGGTTTGGTTGTTTGTTTGCTGGTGTTGGCTGGTTAGTTGTTGCTTTATTTGTTGACATGGTTGGTTGTTTGTGTGTTGGTTTGGTTAGTGTGTTGTTATTTTGTGTAGTTGTTGTTTAACAGTGTTGGTTGGATAGTTGGTTTGTTCTGTGGTCTGTCTGGTTGTTGCTGTGTTTGCTGGTGGGGTCGACTGATCTGTCTCTGCAGTGTGTAACAGGGCTGCGGTACAGTGTGGTAGGACAGCAGCTTCTTCCAGGAGCCGTGATTGCTCTTGGCTTCGCCTTGGTGCTCATTGTGCTGCATGTCTTCCTGGTGCTGAAGATGGAGTGATGGGTCGTCTCTGGGCCGGCTGTGATGTAAGAGAGGGTGTAATGAGGATTCAGTGTGGAGGGAGATACGTAGATTAGGGTAAGGACACAAGTCCTTGTTGCGTGGCCTGTGTTCTGGAATAGCGGGGAGTTGAGAAGCCTGTGAGATGAGGTGCGTGAAGGTCTGCTTTCTGTAACAGGCAGAGAAATGCACAAACGACAGCAGCCAGAGATTTTCCACGGAACGAGATTTCTGAGATTGTCTCATTTTACTCATGACATGGTGGAACGGTGGTCTCTTTGCTGCCACGCGGTGCTAATTCCTAACACCTTTGATACTAGATATATGCTGGTATGTTAGGGATTTCATTGCTGGCGATTTTGGAATATCGGGATTATACTTCTTCATAGGGATTACAGTGCATATGCTTAGTCATGCTGACTCCCAGCAGTCAGATTCAGAATAGAGGAAATCAGCAAGATTAGCCAACTTGAAGTCTTGTTGAACATTAACAGCAAATTAACAGAACGTACAGATTAGGGCTTTTCCTTCACTTCCTCTTCAATCGAAATTCAGTTTTCCTTAACGGTGTATTGAGTTTAGTGATATTACTCATACAGGACTGTTCGATACTGTTTAACCTCCACTGTCAAAGCCAAAGTAGGAACATCCGGAAACCTGAGGTACTGATAACATCCCAGATGTGAAAGCAGCTGGCTGGAGCAGAGTGGCGCTCCTGATGTCCCTTGTAGCCTGCAGCCCCGGCTTTTGTGGCCAGTTGCTCCTGGCTCGGCACATCAGTCTCTGCTGGAGGCCTTCCAAACCCTTACCTGCTCTGAGGTCCAGCACTGGAATGCAGGTGGGCCGGGTACAGGTCACCGAGGAGGGGTGGGCACTCAGATGGAGGCTTGAGATCTGTGAAGCTGTCTAGGTTGGACGGATCAGGTTTTGTGGCGTCCAGGGAATATTTAGTTTGAAAATTAAACATCACCAATCATACCATCAGAGATGTGTCTCAAACGGTCATGAGCAGGAAGTGACCACAGCTGCTGGCTTCAGACACTCCTCTGGGCCGTTTGATTCCGGTTCGGAGAGAGAGAGATGCAGTAACACTGTCAGAGCTCTGTGCGTATGGAAATGAGATGCAAACGCTGCACGGAGATGGTGGACAGAGTTCAAATCTGGCCTTTTACTTTCACCTTCACTGCAGCACGTCTACAGCTACAAGTTTTAGCAGGTGAGATACGGATTTCACTGGACACACCGTGTGACTTTCTCAAAAGTTTGCATGCAGTAAACTGAACCGCAGACCCACCCAAGCTGATCTGAGGGACAGAAAAGTAGGCAATGTAGGCAAAATCCAAATTTGCACACCTGAAAATGAGGCTGAATGACTCACATAACTCACCTTTTTTGATATTTGCACTTTAATTAAAATAAGGTTAATTACAATTTAAATTGGGCTTAAATCTAACTCCATATCTCAACTCCTCTACACAGCTAAACAAGCTGGGGTGGAGGTGAAATGAGTTCACCCAGACCTGCCAAGCTTGGAAAAACCTTAACAACGTTAGCCTAACAGACTGGCTTACTTGTTACTTGTCATATACACCAAATGACTCGTTGTTACCAGGATCAATAACTGATGATAAATTTAGACTGATATGATCAATATTTATTGAGCTACACATACAGAAGTCTGTCTCTCAGTATGGCGTCGGGCCGCCGTGTTTGCTAACCCAACACGCCAGACGTCTCGGTATGGAGCTGTAGAGGTTCCTAATGGTGTCCTGTGATAATCCATCCCATGCAGCTTGAATATCTTCACACAGTTCCTGCAGATGGTGCGGTAGGGGTGGAGGTGGAGGGACACCAGGCCTTCTGGACGTGTGACGTGTGACAACAAACCGTTCATCTTGGTGCTGACCACGGTGCCTCCACACACGGATTCGTTGGTCGTCTCCACCAAGACAAAAGCGGGACTCGTCACTGAAGATGACCCGCTGCCGTTCTGAGTCACTCCATGACAGTCTGGTACGACACCATTGCAGTCTTTGGTGACGGTGACGTGGTGTTAAGGACAGTCGTGGTAACGGTCTTTGTGCATGTAGTCCTGCGTACAGAGGCCCGTCCTTGCTTACGTCACATGTGCGGTCGAGTGTGAAACTTTAATCATTAGCATGTCCCACCATGTCAAACCTACACACCAAGGTTCAGTCCTGTCGGTGCAGCTACGTGTGGAACTGTTCTTCTGGACGATGAGTGTAATTCACTAAATTGCTGTAGCTGAAGTGTTACCAGTGAGAATGCCCTGGAGGACTGTTATGTCCTGTTGGTGCCAATCTTGAGCTGGTACCCAAAACCATAAATCTGGAACCTTCGGCGCTGGACGGATGGCCAATGGAAAAAGAACATTTCCAGTCGTCTGGTGCAAATGGTTCCAGTACTTGGTGCCTGGAAAAACAGTCTAAATGTAAGTGATTGTGAATTGAGGGAATGTCAGAACAGCACTAATAATTCTAGACCTCTAAGGAGTCTAAGTGGTCTCGTCGTTTATTTATTTATTTATTTATTTATTTGTTTATTTATTTATTTTTTTTAAGCTGACAGATTTCGACCATCCCGGGGGCAAATAAGTGGTGCCATTCTAACCAGTAATCAAGCCGTGAGCGAACTCGCTGCCTAGCTGATCGTGGTGTAGGGCAGTATCTGCGTATTAGAGTCAGGTGTATCAGATTAGGGTTGGAGCTAAGCTCTGCCAGGTAGCTCTCCAGCGGTGGGGTTGAGCCCCCGGGGGCGAGGAATGCTGTCTGTAAAGGCACGTACTGACGGATGAAGTCCTATTACAGGGGCACGCTGTGGTGGAGAAGGGTAACGTCCTCTTTAGGGGTCGGATCCTGATGTTATCGAGAACCAGAAGATCATTTTCAAACAGCGCGTACTTCTGACACGTACAGGTATTATCCCGGCTCAGGGAAGGGCTTACTCCAGCTTAGCCATGGTGACGAGTGCTACGTGCGGAAGAGACAAATCGGATTGAGGGGGTACATTCCTCAGGGATCCTTAGCTACCCCATATCATTGCCCTATCAGAGTCGCACCTGAGCCAAGTAATGGGCTACAGGGTGTAGTATACAGTATTTAAGGTGGAGAAAGACTGGAGGAGCTCTGTACTGGTTATTTAAGGTGGAGAAAGGCAGGAGGAGCTCTGTACTCCTTATTTAAGATGGAGAACAGGTGGAGGAGCTGAACCAGAACTGATATAGACAGTATAGCTCCACTCTGGTCATCCACTCTGCAGCCTGAAAGAAGCGAGGGAGTAGTACCGACCGAAAGAGAAGCCGACGGGTCGCCACTCTCGTCTTCTTCACGCTAATCCATCCTTTGATCTGCATAGCCAACGGCATCATACCGCTGATAGACCCGTCGCTTTGGCAACCACGGAAATAAGGCCGGCTAGCCATGATGTCATAGCTTGGCAAGTTTGCTCCCGCTGGGAGAGAGAGAGAAGATGAGAAGTGTGAGACTGTCCGGCGCTGGTGGTGCAGGACAGTCGGGTAAGAGGTGCCTGTACGGACCGTGTGCTCTTAAAGGTTACTGTTTACATGATAAAGGACGTCCAGCAGAACAGGATGGTCATTTCATCTAACACTAGGGTGTGCAACCTGATCCGAGTCTGGTTGTTCAGGGATATGCTCTATCTAGTGCATGTGTTCAGGAAGAGATCCGGAAAGATCCGGAAAGGTCCGGTTGGAATTAGAATGCATATCCTTGTAAGACACATAAACAGGAGGCACTGTTATAGGGAATGTGCGGTTCGTGGCCTATTGCAGTTTAAATAGTGTGATTTCTACTGCATATAAGAATGAAGATAAATCAGTAAGTAGGGGCATCTTGTCACATGTAGGGGCATCTTGTCACATGTAGGGGCATCTTCAAACCATAATCAGCAAACCATAATGTTACAACCTGCATCCTACATGAAAGACCAAAGCCTCGTCCATCTGTTGTGCATCCGCTCCTTTTAGATACCTGATCTCAGTATAGACTAATAAACGCGAGTGTGCACTTGGGACATGTTGCCCCATCAGCAGCTTGTGGGGTAAGATATCACTCAGGGAACTGAGCTTGATTAGTCAGCGTGGTTAAAGTAGTCAACAACAACTACAATAAATCATTTTGAGCATTCAAACAAAGTTATGATTTTATATGACAACTCACCCCAAAGTCACTGAGACAAGTTGCCCCCAACTGCTGTATAATATTGTAGTGTTAGACGCTTTATTCTCTTCTCCAACATGAACTCAGCAGACACAAACCGAGTCTCCATGTGTGTTTAAGGTGGTGGTACCGTCAGGCTCCAGCAGATGGCGCTGCACGAGGATGATGGGGCTATAAATCCCTGCGGGGTGTGAGTGACGGGATCCATAGATTGGGAAGAGGTGGTACAGTGCAGGGAATGTCTCGTTCCATGTGTGGAAAATGGCTCCAGAGCAGATGTCAATGATTGGCTAAAAGGAGTGACTGCATTTGGGCGTGTCAAAGACCATAGTGTGAAGGAAGTAGCTGAATCTGCAGGTGTGTGGAAGCGTACGGTCATACGGGTCTACCAGCAGTGGATAAAATCCCAGTCTACCCAGTCTTAACTAGAATAAAATTATTCCGATGTAATTTTCCAATTTTTCACTATGGAATGTGGAAAATGGTGAATCTGTACTCACCTCTGCTCACAGTGTGTCCGACCTCGTCATAGGCTATGTTAAACTAGCCTGGGAAATACACACTTCTCGTCTGGGTGTGGTGGAGCATCCCCGACACCACACCACTTTTACGCTAACAGGGCTCATGCTAACAGGGCTCATGCTAACAGGGCTCATGCTAACAGGGCTCATGCTAACATGATCCTGATGCTCATATTTGGGAACAATGTTATGTAGTGTCAATATCTGAGGTATCCCCTCCGTTTCTCCTACACGGTTTTGTTCCATTCCATATAATGAGGGGGAACTGATGTACTGCGGAAGTCATTAAGGTCGACTTTTCCAGTCCACCTTAAGTGATACTGCAGTTACTGTAATGGGGGTAGGATAGTGCTAGAATGCAACTGCAGCACCATTTAAGGTGGAATGAGAACATGAATAAGAATCTGGCCAAAAGTCTCAGCTTCATCCTCGTTGTCCACAGCGTTCCCTGTGCACCGTCTCTAACGATTGTTAACGGTAATCAAATCAAAACAATTAAGGAGGCGTAAAGCTGCGAGGCAGCATGCCGAGTGTGTCTGTGAGCAGAGTTTGTGCTGCAGCGGCTGGTGAGCGGCGCTGGTGTTGTTTAAGGCTGGTGATTAAATAATTACGCTCTCCTGCTTCACACTCTCCTCCGTCAGAATGGCCCTCGAGACGATTTCGACACTGGTCAAGAGTTGCCAGACGTGCTGCAGCCTAAGAATGGATCCTGTTGGAATCGACTCCCCATCATGAGGCTGGTGGGCTCAGAGAGCTCAACGGAACATAAACAGCACATCACAGAGCTTTGCTTGCATGTTCTTGGGAGTTTGTTCCTGGTGGCCAGTCGGGGGCTGGACTTGTCTTCAGACTAGAGGGTCGACGGTTCGATTCCCTGAACCAACAGGACACGACTGAAGTGCCCTTGAGCAGGACACCTAACATTAACTGCTCCCTGGGCGCCATGGATAGGGCTGCTCACTGCTTACTGCCCCCTAGTGTGTGTTCACTAGTGTGTGGGTGTTTCACTGCATGGATGGGTAAAGTGGAGGCAGTTGTGGGTTGGAGGTTAGAGAACCGGTCTTGTGATCGGAGGGTTGCCGGGTCGATTCCCTGAACCGAAAGAACATGACTGAAGTGCCCTTGAGCAAGGCACCTAGTACCCAACTGCTCCCCAGGCGCTGTGGATAGGACTGCCCACTGCCCCCTAGTGTGTGTGTTCAGTAGTGGGTGGGTGTTTCACTGCACGCGTGGATTAAATATGGAGGTCGAATTTCCTCTGTGTGCAAATGCAAATGGTTAAAGTCTAAATAGTCAAGAACGTGCTTCTCATTTTTGGTATTCAGAAACATTGATGGTTCAAAGTTCCTGGTTCTAGATGTTCTAGAGTGGATTTAGAGAAACATACCAAATCAGAATTGTTCATGCTGGTGGTGATAGGAACCAGATGTCTATCTCTGAAAGCTAGAGAAGGTTTTGGGACATTCATGGTGGAGGGATACATGCTGCAGGGCGCTGGGAGGTAAAATAGTCCCCCAAAGAAACTTATTATTTCCAGGTTTTCCAGATTTTCCATCATCAACATTCCATATACACTCAGAAGACATGTGTAGGTTCACTGGTGGTTCTAGATAGTCTATATGATAAATATAAATGTCTATATGTGTGTTCTAGACATGGAGAACCCTGGTTCCCATCACCACCACTGTACAGAATCCAGAGTCAGTAGGCTTCTCTACAGTGAGAGCACTCTGAATGTTTACTCAGCCGCTGAACGTCTCTGTTCTCTTGTCGTTTACAGGGTCCTGATGGAACACAGGCTGCAGAAGCAGAGGTTTCTCGCTGTCCACAGCCACACAATCCAGGACTTGTTGGAAGGACAGCCACACTGCCCGGAGCGCATGTTCAGTTGTTGGAGAACCGCGCTTGTCTGGAGACTGTATTCCTGTCCTCGGCTTTCAAGCTATTGTCAAACACACTGCGCTCGATAGCGGTGGTTTGGAATGTCTGCTGGAGTCCCAGGCTCTCGCAGCTGTTTGCAATAGTGACACTGTAGGAAGAGATTCTCTCTCTCTCCACTCCCTCTATCCCTCTAACTCTCCCTCTCCCTCTCCACACCTTCCCTCCATCTGGTTTGCATTTGTTTGCCTTCATCTGGGCAGTAACTTCTTCTCAAGCATGGGTCTGCTGGCGACACTGGGATCCAGATGGCTGAACAGGCACAGAAGCACTCACTACAGACTTGTACACCTCGCATCAGCAGTCAGAGGCAGGGACTCGGACTGAGGGAGTCTCTAATCCACAGACAGCACGTTTACTGTGTGCAGCACCTCTGAGTGAAGGTTCGTCTGTAATGGAAAGCTTGATATTTGACATACTAGAGAGACTAAGACTCGTACCTCGGACTCAACCTCACATCACAGTAACTCAACATGCAACTCAAACTGAGAGACTTGAGACTCAACTCAAACCTTGGAGACTCACCGTGGACTCGCACCTCAGAGACTCAACTCAGGTTCACACCTCAAAAACTCAAGACTCTACTCAGACTCACACCTCAGAGACTCTCGAGTCAGACTCACACCTCAGAGACTCTCGAGTCAGACTCACACCTCAGAGACTCTCGAGTCAGACTGACACCTCAGAGACTCTCAAGTCAGACTCACACCTCAGAGACTCTCGAGTCAGACTCACACCTCAGAGACTCTCGAGTCAGACTTGCATCTCAGAAACTCTGGTATGTAACTCGGGCTTGCACCTAATAGCCGTTAGACTCGACTAAGGCCTCAGAGACTCCAGACCCAACCTGGACACCTCAGAAACTCGAGAGTCCAGACTCCATATCTTTTTCCATGTCCAGGACGTTATTATACCCAGTAGTCGTTGACCTGGATGTACACCTGGCTCTGCTCATGATGGCGCGGTATAGGACATAACGGTATAGATGTTTACAGTGCTCTTATGAACAGAGATTAAACTAACGTCATGAAGTTACATTCTCTGGTGTTATACGGTGTTTTATATCTACATATGGCGGGTATAGGAGGTGTTATGGATGCCTTATAAATCCATTATGAAGCTTCATGAAGGCAGTATTACCCACTTATCTTTTCATCCTTTGGCTTTTCCCTGCAGTCAAAAACATGTATACCAGGTGAATCAGTACCATCCTCGTAATCACTTCCCTGGGATTATCAGAAGACATGGCAACCCACCTACTCAGCGTTTCTAGCCTTCTCCTGTCCTCTGCGTCGTAGTGAAGGGGGAACTCTTTGGGGTTCATTAATAAACACGTCTTGATTCCTGAGTTATCCACAGCCCACCCAGAAGCTCTCAACCTTTTCCACACAATCTGGCAACCTGAGAGACTTCCTACTGTGAAATACATATCAGCTGGATTGCAACATCCTTCATTGTGGATCTCTGTGTGTGTGTGTGTGTGTGTGGGTTGGTCTTCTGTCAGAGCTGCTCGGTTTTGTGTTTCGCAGTTGAAAATTGAGTCTCAGCAGGGGGTGATCGGACGGGTGAGGGGGGGCTGTTTGGAGGCAAGGGAGGGGAGATGGGGGGCAAGCGCTCTTGTCTCAGGCACAGTTTGAGATCAGACTTTTTTACTTTCTCGTTGCTGCTTCTGCTCTTTCTCCTCCGCTCTCACGACCAGCAGCTCTCCACTTCATCCACCCTGACCCCCCTCCTGAGCTGCACTGTGAAGGTGATCAAGCCTGCAGTGAAGTGGTTTGAAGGGCCGGTGGGCTGATACGGGGGAGGGCGGGGGTAGTTCCATGACATCTTTATAGTTGGTGTGATCTGCATTAGCATTAGCGTTAGCGCGTCCGTCTTCTGCTCCGGTCTGCACTTTCTCACCCTCCTCTTGTCACAGCTCTATTCAGGCCGGCTCAATAGAAATGAATGGAGACGGGCAACAAAGGGTGACATCATTTCATGGATCTGATTTTCCGAATCTCCCCTCCGCGTGCGCACATGAGCCTGCTACGACCCCCACAGTACCATGACATCATAGCTACCCCCCTCGTTCGATCTTTCGAGGATGCTGGCTTGCAGAGTGCATGTGTAACTTCTCATCTGTTTCGGGTACGTCCAGCTCTGCTGCTTCTGAATCATTTCCGTGAACACAACAAATAATTCTGCCTCTGAAATCTGAAAACTGGCTTCGAAACGTAATATTTATGTTTCATGGTTTAAGCGTGTTTATTACTGCTGTTCAAAATGTGTCCACTAGGTGGCGACAGTCTGTGAATGGTCAGGCTGAAGCTCAGCTGCAGTGCAGCTACTCTATACTGTATATACGGTATGTAGGCGGCGATGGTCACCGTCTCAGCTCTGCTTTTAGAGCTACTGGCTCCTCTGATCATTAGGAGGAAGCAACCTTGATGCACCAGCCTGCTCATCTGGACTCGGCACCGAGCAAAACAACAGGACCACAGCAGGCGCAGCACCAGGGTTCTGTACAGGTATGCTCAAACATATGAAGGGGGAGCTATACCTATGACTGATGGGGGTGGCGATATGTGAACGCTGGGGTTTGGGATGGGAGGGCTAACATTGATCCATAGTCTAGCTAGCCTACATACTGAGATCGGAGTAATTCTAAATGAACCCTTTAACGTCCTGAGCGGGACAAAAGAACCAGAATTTGTTTCTTTGTTATTAATAATAGTAAGGCACACAGTCAGTTTTAATTACCTTAGCATAGCACAGACACCTTTAGCATAAAGAAAGAATTAGACCGTTTGGTAACACGTTTTTTTGAAAATGGTTTTACCCGTATTAGGCTGTGTGGAGTGATTTACCTGTTGCTTGCATCCTCTAAGGAAGAAAACAGTAAAGGTGTATCTACTGAAAGACTCTCTAGTGGCCTCTAGTGGATGTTTTTAGCCTAAAACATCTCGGCCGATTGGTAGAGATGGCACAATGAAGCTGAACACCTTCTTTATTAAGATACTGTGGCTCAGACTGTGCTCTACCAAAAGGCTGAGCAGAACATTAAGGAGCTAAAGAGGTTTTCTCACCTGGTTTGTTAGTTTGAACCACAGTTTGGGTTTTGGTAATGTTGGATTCGGACTGTAATGGCAGAAGTGCTCTGCCACCATATGAGCCAAAGAAACTTTGCATGAGAACAGAGATGCTTAATGTTGATGTGTTACAGCCAAAGCAGCCAGAGTTAATCTCGCTTGGTATCTGCTTCGTTATGATTAGCTTGTCAATCTGAATGCAGCAGGTTGCTGATGAAGTACGTTCTGTGATCCATGTGCCATAATGCAGTGCATCGCTCTGTCGTTATCAGCTGCAGCTCAGAGTCAGATGTTCGACAGGTGCATTATGAGGAGGGTACAAAGCTAATGTGCTGCTACGAGAAGCAGAAGAACTTGGCTCTCTAGCGATGCACCAGAAGCAATCTGAAGCTGGGTCCATCGGGCAGCGAGTGAGACCAGCGAAATTTGGGGCCACGGTTGATATGAATACTCAGGAGAATAAAGTACACTGTGGTATACTTTACTAAGTGCACTTAGTATACTTCCTGTACTCTCCTGATTACTGTACTGAAAGTGTACTCGGTATACTAAATATAATCATCAGTGCTATTAAATATGTACAGAACTACCTGTACTGAACTGTACTATTCTGAGAGCCAACTAAGATTCACTTCGAGACACTTCAGTACATATTAAAGTACATTTCTAGTACATTAAAATATACTTCATTACTACCTGGGAGTGCAGATAAGTATACTTATATTAATTACACTGTTATTACTGAGGTATAATGTACTTATTACAACTGTCATATACACCTGAGTGCAGCTGAAGTGTTCACACCTGAAAGACTAGACTAAAGAAGCAGTCTGCACACACACGTCCGCCCTCTCTGTCTAGGTAATAGACCTGTTTAGCGTCGGGCTCTTTACAGAGGCTCCAGTCACTCCTGCAGAAAGAGCTGGTGGTAATAACAGCAAAATAACAATATCAATAACAATAACAATATCAATATCAATAACAATATCAATATCAATAACAATATCAATAACAGTGTGATGTGTGATCCACAACCCTGAACACATTCGGACCCTAATGACTGCCTGCACCAGTTTAGAGCTGCCACTAGTACGAGCTAACGCCTTGAACTGAGCTGTTAGGGAGGAGTTTGGCAGGCCCAGTGTACTGTGAGCTCCTCTGGGTCTTCACTCTGATCAGTATTATTGATTATTGGTGGTTATTGGTGTGCTGTAGTGTATTGATCCCGTTTATGCTGCAGTTAGTTATGTTGTCACGGTTTAGATGAGATCAACACACAATCAGATTTATACCCCCATCACCCCTCTCTCCATCTGTATACCCCCCCACCAGGGACTGATCCCTACTGCTGACCTCTCCTCCCATGGTGCATTGTGCTGCAGTGATGTCAGAGCGGGGCGGCGGGCTCTCAGAACCTCATCAAAGAGGCGAGAGGCGCTGATGGAATGAGCAGAGACGTGTGAAAGAAAAGAAGAAGAGAAAATAAAACCCAGACCAGACTAAACACTCGGAGCTAAACAAACGAGTTAATTAGACACTCCCTCTCTCTCTCTCTCTCTTCCTCTCTCTCTCTCTCTCCGTCTCTCTCTCTCTCTCTCTCTCTCTC
>CM067477.1:40684559-40701523 GCA_034552555.1 Semaprochilodus insignis
GAGAGAGAGAGAGAGAGAGAGAGAGACGGAGAGAGAGAGAGAGAGGAAGAGAGAGAGAGAGAGAGGGAGTGTCTAATTAACTCGTTTGTTTAGCTCCGAGTGTTTAGTCTGGTCTGGGTTTTATTTTCTCTTCTTCTTTTCTTTCACACGTCTCTGCTCATTCCATCAGCGCCTCTCGCCTCTTTGATGAGGTTCTGAGAGCCCGCCGCCCCGCTCTGACATCACTGCAGCACAATGCACCATGGGAGGAGAGGTCAGCAGTAGGGATCAGTCCCTGGTGGGGGGGTATACAGATGGAGAGAGGGGTGATGGGGGTATAAATCTGATTGTGTGTTGATCTCATCTAAACCGTGACAACATAACTAACTGCAGCATAAACGGGATCAATACACTACAGCACACCAATAACCACCAATAATCAATAATACTGATCAGAGTGAAGACCCAGAGGAGCTCACAGTACACTGGGCCTGCCAAACTCCTCCCTAACAGCTCAGTTCAAGGCGTTAGCTCGTACTAGTGGCAGCTCTAAACTGGTGCAGGCAGTCATTAGGGTCCGAATGTGTTCAGGGTTGTGGATCACACATCACACTGTTATTGATATTGTTATTGATATTGATATTGTTATTGATATTGATATTGTTATTGTTATTGATATTGTTATTTTGCTGTTATTACCACCAGCTCTTTCTGCAGGAGTGACTGGAGCCTCTGTAAAGAGCCCGACGCTAAACAGGTCTATTACCTAGACAGAGAGGGCGGACGTGTGTGTGCAGACTGCTTCTTTAGTCTAGTCTTTCAGGTGTGAACACTTCAGCTGCACTCAGGTGTATATGACAGTTGTAATAAGTACATTATACCTCAGTAATAACAGTGTAATTAATATAAGTATACTTATCTGCACTCCCAGGTAGTAATGAAGTATATTTTAATGTACTAGAAATGTACTTTAATATGTACTGAAGTGTCTCGAAGTGAATCTTAGTTGGCTCTCAGAATAGTACAGTTCAGTACAGGTAGTTCTGTACATATTTAATAGCACTGATGATTATATTTAGTATACCGAGTACACTTTCAGTACAGTAATCAGGAGAGTACAGGAAGTATACTAAGTGCACTTAGTAAAGTATACCACAGTGTACTTTATTCTCCTGAGTATTCATATCAACCGTGGCCCCAAATTTCGCTGGTCTCACTCGCTGCCCGATGGACCCAGCTTCAGATTGCTTCTGGTGCATCGCTAGAGAGCCAAGTTCTTCTGCTTCTCGTAGCAGCACATTAGCTTTGTACCCTCCTCATAATGCACCTGTCGAACATCTGACTCTGAGCTGCAGCTGATAACGACAGAGCGATGCACTGCATTATGGCACATGGATCACAGAACGTACTTCATCAGCAACCTGCTGCATTCAGATTGACAAGCTAATCATAACGAAGCAGATACCAAGCGAGATTAACTCTGGCTGCTTTGGCTGTAACACATCAACATTAAGCATCTCTGTTCTCATGCAAAGTTTCTTTGGCTCATATGGTGGCAGAGCACTTCTGCCATTACAGTCCGAATCCAACATTACCAAAACCCAAACTGTGGTTCAAACTAACAAACCAGGTGAGAAAACCTCTTTAGCTCCTTAATGTTCTGCTCAGCCTTTTGGTAGAGCACAGTCTGAGCCACAGTATCTTAATAAAGAAGGTGTTCAGCTTCATTGTGCCATCTCTACCAATCGGCCGAGATGTTTTAGGCTAAAAACATCCACTAGAGGCCACTAGAGAGTCTTTCAGTAGATACACCTTTACTGTTTTCTTCCTTAGAGGATGCAAGCAACAGGTAAATCACTCCACACAGCCTAATACGGGTAAAACCATTTTCAAAAAAACGTGTTACCAAACGGTCTAATTCTTTCTTTATGCTAAAGGTGTCTGTGCTATGCTAATGTAATTAAAACTGACTGTGTGCCTTACTATTATTAATAACAAAGAAACAAATTCTGGTTCTTTTGTCCCGCTCAGGACGTTAAAGGGTTCATTTAGAATTACTCCGATCTCAGTATGTAGGCTAGCTAGACTATGGATCAGTGTTAGCCCTCCCATCCCAAACCCCAGCGTTCACATATCGCCACCCCCATCAGTCATAGGTATAGCTCCCCCTTCATATGTTTGAGCATACCTGTACAGAACCCTGGTGCTGCGCCTGCTGTGGTCCTGTTGTTTTGCTCGGTGCCGAGTCCAGATGAGCAGGCTGGTGCATCAAGGTTGCTTCCTCCTAATGATCAGAGGAGCCAGTAGCTCTAAAAGCAGAGCTGAGACGGTGACCATCGCCGCCTACATACCGTATATACAGTATAGAGTAGCTGCACTGCAGCTGAGCTTCAGCCTGACCATTCACAGACTGTCGCCACCTAGTGGACACATTTTGAACAGCAGTAATAAACACGCTTAAACCATGAAACATAAATATTACGTTTCGAAGCCAGTTTTCAGATTTCAGAGGCAGAATTATTTGTTGTGTTCACGGAAATGATTCAGAAGCAGCAGAGCTGGACGTACCCGAAACAGATGAGAAGTTACACATGCACTCTGCAAGCCAGCATCCTCGAAAGATCGAACGAGGGGGGTAGCTATGATGTCATGGTACTGTGGGGGTCGTAGCAGGCTCATGTGCGCACGCGGAGGGGAGATTCGGAAAATCAGATCCATGAAATGATGTCACCCTTTGTTGCCCGTCTCCATTCATTTCTATTGAGCCGGCCTGAATAGAGCTGTGACAAGAGGAGGGTGAGAAAGTGCAGACCGGAGCAGAAGACGGACGCGCTAACGCTAATGCTAATGCAGATCACACCAACTATAAAGATGTCATGGAACTACCCCCGCCCTCCCCCGTATCAGCCCACCGGCCCTTCAAACCACTTCACTGCAGGCTTGATCACCTTCACAGTGCAGCTCAGGAGGGGGGTCAGGGTGGATGAAGTGGAGAGCTGCTGGTCGTGAGAGCGGAGGAGAAAGAGCAGAAGCAGCAACGAGAAAGTAAAAAAGTCTGATCTCAAACTGTGCCTGAGACAAGAGCGCTTGCCCCCCATCTCCCCTCCCTTGCCTCCAAACAGCCCCCCCTCACCCGTCCGATCACCCCCTGCTGAGACTCAATTTTCAACTGCGAAACACAAAACCGAGCAGCTCTGACAGAAGACCAACCCACACACACACACACACACACAGAGATCCACAATGAAGGATGTTGCAATCCAGCTGATATGTATTTCACAGTAGGAAGTCTCTCAGGTTGCCAGATTGTGTGGAAAAGGTTGAGAGCTTCTGGGTGGGCTGTGGATAACTCAGGAATCAAGACGTGTTTATTAATGAACCCCAAAGAGTTCCCCCTTCACTACGACGCAGAGGACAGGAGAAGGCTAGAAACGCTGAGTAGGTGGGTTGCCATGTCTTCTGATAATCCCAGGGAAGTGATTACGAGGATGGTACTGATTCACCTGGTATACATGTTTTTGACTGCAGGGAAAAGCCAAAGGATGAAAAGATAAGTGGGTAATACTGCCTTCATGAAGCTTCATAATGGATTTATAAGGCATCCATAACACCTCCTATACCCGCCATATGTAGATATAAAACACCGTATAACACCAGAGAATGTAACTTCATGACGTTAGTTTAATCTCTGTTCATAAGAGCACTGTAAACATCTATACCGTTATGTCCTATACCGCGCCATCATGAGCAGAGCCAGGTGTACATCCAGGTCAACGACTACTGGGTATAATAACGTCCTGGACATGGAAAAAGATATGGAGTCTGGACTCTCGAGTTTCTGAGGTGTCCAGGTTGGGTCTGGAGTCTCTGAGGCCTTAGTCGAGTCTAACGGCTATTAGGTGCAAGCCCGAGTTACATACCAGAGTTTCTGAGATGCAAGTCTGACTCGAGAGTCTCTGAGGTGTGAGTCTGACTCGAGAGTCTCTGAGGTGTGAGTCTGACTTGAGAGTCTCTGAGGTGTCAGTCTGACTCGAGAGTCTCTGAGGTGTGAGTCTGACTCGAGAGTCTCTGAGGTGTGAGTCTGACTCGAGAGTCTCTGAGGTGTGAGTCTGAGTAGAGTCTTGAGTTTTTGAGGTGTGAACCTGAGTTGAGTCTCTGAGGTGCGAGTCCACGGTGAGTCTCCAAGGTTTGAGTTGAGTCTCAAGTCTCTCAGTTTGAGTTGCATGTTGAGTTACTGTGATGTGAGGTTGAGTCCGAGGTACGAGTCTTAGTCTCTCTAGTATGTCAAATATCAAGCTTTCCATTACAGACGAACCTTCACTCAGAGGTGCTGCACACAGTAAACGTGCTGTCTGTGGATTAGAGACTCCCTCAGTCCGAGTCCCTGCCTCTGACTGCTGATGCGAGGTGTACAAGTCTGTAGTGAGTGCTTCTGTGCCTGTTCAGCCATCTGGATCCCAGTGTCGCCAGCAGACCCATGCTTGAGAAGAAGTTACTGCCCAGATGAAGGCAAACAAATGCAAACCAGATGGAGGGAAGGTGTGGAGAGGGAGAGGGAGAGTTAGAGGGATAGAGGGAGTGGAGAGAGAGAGAATCTCTTCCTACAGTGTCACTATTGCAAACAGCTGCGAGAGCCTGGGACTCCAGCAGACATTCCAAACCACCGCTATCGAGCGCAGTGTGTTTGACAATAGCTTGAAAGCCGAGGACAGGAATACAGTCTCCAGACAAGCGCGGTTCTCCAACAACTGAACATGCGCTCCGGGCAGTGTGGCTGTCCTTCCAACAAGTCCTGGATTGTGTGGCTGTGGACAGCGAGAAACCTCTGCTTCTGCAGCCTGTGTTCCATCAGGACCCTGTAAACGACAAGAGAACAGAGACGTTCAGCGGCTGAGTAAACATTCAGAGTGCTCTCACTGTAGAGAAGCCTACTGACTCTGGATTCTGTACAGTGGTGGTGATGGGAACCAGGGTTCTCCATGTCTAGAACACACATATAGACATTTATATTTATCATATAGACTATCTAGAACCACCAGTGAACCTACACATGTCTTCTGAGTGTATATGGAATGTTGATGATGGAAAATCTGGAAAACCTGGAAATAATAAGTTTCTTTGGGGGACTATTTTACCTCCCAGCGCCCTGCAGCATGTATCCCTCCACCATGAATGTCCCAAAACCTTCTCTAGCTTTCAGAGATAGACATCTGGTTCCTATCACCACCAGCATGAACAATTCTGATTTGGTATGTTTCTCTAAATCCACTCTAGAACATCTAGAACCAGGAACTTTGAACCATCAATGTTTCTGAATACCAAAAATGAGAAGCACGTTCTTGACTATTTAGACTTTAACCATTTGCATTTGCACACAGAGGAAATTCGACCTCCATATTTAATCCACGCGTGCAGTGAAACACCCACCCACTACTGAACACACACACTAGGGGGCAGTGGGCAGTCCTATCCACAGCGCCTGGGGAGCAGTTGGGTACTAGGTGCCTTGCTCAAGGGCACTTCAGTCATGTTCTTTCGGTTCAGGGAATCGACCCGGCAACCCTCCGATCACAAGACCGGTTCTCTAACCTCCAACCCACAACTGCCTCCACTTTACCCATCCATGCAGTGAAACACCCACACACTAGTGAACACACACTAGGGGGCAGTAAGCAGTGAGCAGCCCTATCCATGGCGCCCAGGGAGCAGTTAATGTTAGGTGTCCTGCTCAAGGGCACTTCAGTCGTGTCCTGTTGGTTCAGGGAATCGAACCGTCGACCCTCTAGTCTGAAGACAAGTCCAGCCCCCGACTGGCCACCAGGAACAAACTCCCAAGAACATGCAAGCAAAGCTCTGTGATGTGCTGTTTATGTTCCGTTGAGCTCTCTGAGCCCACCAGCCTCATGATGGGGAGTCGATTCCAACAGGATCCATTCTTAGGCTGCAGCACGTCTGGCAACTCTTGACCAGTGTCGAAATCGTCTCGAGGGCCATTCTGACGGAGGAGAGTGTGAAGCAGGAGAGCGTAATTATTTAATCACCAGCCTTAAACAACACCAGCGCCGCTCACCAGCCGCTGCAGCACAAACTCTGCTCACAGACACACTCGGCATGCTGCCTCGCAGCTTTACGCCTCCTTAATTGTTTTGATTTGATTACCGTTAACAATCGTTAGAGACGGTGCACAGGGAACGCTGTGGACAACGAGGATGAAGCTGAGACTTTTGGCCAGATTCTTATTCATGTTCTCATTCCACCTTAAATGGTGCTGCAGTTGCATTCTAGCACTATCCTACCCCCATTACAGTAACTGCAGTATCACTTAAGGTGGACTGGAAAAGTCGACCTTAATGACTTCCGCAGTACATCAGTTCCCCCTCATTATATGGAATGGAACAAAACCGTGTAGGAGAAACGGAGGGGATACCTCAGATATTGACACTACATAACATTGTTCCCAAATATGAGCATCAGGATCATGTTAGCATGAGCCCTGTTAGCATGAGCCCTGTTAGCATGAGCCCTGTTAGCATGAGCCCTGTTAGCGTAAAAGTGGTGTGGTGTCTGGGATGCTCCACCACACCCAGACGAGAAGTGTGTATTTCCCAGGCTAGTTTAACATAGCCTATGACGAGGTCGGACACACTGTGAGCAGAGGTGAGTACAGATTCACCATTTTCCACATTCCATAGTGAAAAATTGGAAAATTACATCGGAATAATTTTATTCTAGTTAAGACTGGGTAGACTGGGATTTTATCCACTGCTGGTAGACCCGTATGACCGTACGCTTCCACACACCTGCAGATTCAGCTACTTCCTTCACACTATGGTCTTTGACACGCCCAAATGCAGTCACTCCTTTTAGCCAATCATTGACATCTGCTCTGGAGCCATTTTCCACACATGGAACGAGACATTCCCTGCACTGTACCACCTCTTCCCAATCTATGGATCCCGTCACTCACACCCCGCAGGGATTTATAGCCCCATCATCCTCGTGCAGCGCCATCTGCTGGAGCCTGACGGTACCACCACCTTAAACACACATGGAGACTCGGTTTGTGTCTGCTGAGTTCATGTTGGAGAAGAGAATAAAGCGTCTAACACTACAATATTATACAGCAGTTGGGGGCAACTTGTCTCAGTGACTTTGGGGTGAGTTGTCATATAAAATCATAACTTTGTTTGAATGCTCAAAATGATTTATTGTAGTTGTTGTTGACTACTTTAACCACGCTGACTAATCAAGCTCAGTTCCCTGAGTGATATCTTACCCCACAAGCTGCTGATGGGGCAACATGTCCCAAGTGCACACTCGCGTTTATTAGTCTATACTGAGATCAGGTATCTAAAAGGAGCGGATGCACAACAGATGGACGAGGCTTTGGTCTTTCATGTAGGATGCAGGTTGTAACATTATGGTTTGCTGATTATGGTTTGAAGATGCCCCTACATGTGACAAGATGCCCCTACATGTGACAAGATGCCCCTACTTACTGATTTATCTTCATTCTTATATGCAGTAGAAATCACACTATTTAAACTGCAATAGGCCACGAACCGCACATTCCCTATAACAGTGCCTCCTGTTTATGTGTCTTACAAGGATATGCATTCTAATTCCAACCGGACCTTTCCGGATCTTTCCGGATCTCTTCCTGAACACATGCACTAGATAGAGCATATCCCTGAACAACCAGACTCGGATCAGGTTGCACACCCTAGTGTTAGATGAAATGACCATCCTGTTCTGCTGGACGTCCTTTATCATGTAAACAGTAACCTTTAAGAGCACACGGTCCGTACAGGCACCTCTTACCCGACTGTCCTGCACCACCAGCGCCGGACAGTCTCACACTTCTCATCTTCTCTCTCTCTCCCAGCGGGAGCAAACTTGCCAAGCTATGACATCATGGCTAGCCGGCCTTATTTCCGTGGTTGCCAAAGCGACGGGTCTATCAGCGGTATGATGCCGTTGGCTATGCAGATCAAAGGATGGATTAGCGTGAAGAAGACGAGAGTGGCGACCCGTCGGCTTCTCTTTCGGTCGGTACTACTCCCTCGCTTCTTTCAGGCTGCAGAGTGGATGACCAGAGTGGAGCTATACTGTCTATATCAGTTCTGGTTCAGCTCCTCCACCTGTTCTCCATCTTAAATAAGGAGTACAGAGCTCCTCCTGCCTTTCTCCACCTTAAATAACCAGTACAGAGCTCCTCCAGTCTTTCTCCACCTTAAATACTGTATACTACACCCTGTAGCCCATTACTTGGCTCAGGTGCGACTCTGATAGGGCAATGATATGGGGTAGCTAAGGATCCCTGAGGAATGTACCCCCTCAATCCGATTTGTCTCTTCCGCACGTAGCACTCGTCACCATGGCTAAGCTGGAGTAAGCCCTTCCCTGAGCCGGGATAATACCTGTACGTGTCAGAAGTACACGCTGTTTGAAAATGATCTTCTGGTTCTCGATAACATCAGGATCCGACCCCTAAAGAGGACGTTACCCTTCTCCACCACAGCGTGCCCCTGTAATAGGACTTCATCCGTCAGTACGTGCCTTTACAGACAGCATTCCTCGCCCCCGGGGGCTCAACCCCACCGCTGGAGAGCTACCTGGCAGAGCTTAGCTCCAACCCTAATCTGATACACCTGACTCTAATACGCAGATACTGCCCTACACCACGATCAGCTAGGCAGCGAGTTCGCTCACGGCTTGATTACTGGTTAGAATGGCACCACTTATTTGCCCCCGGGATGGTCGAAATCTGTCAGCTTAAAAAAAATAAATAAATAAACAAATAAATAAATAAATAAATAAATAAACGACGAGACCACTTAGACTCCTTAGAGGTCTAGAATTATTAGTGCTGTTCTGACATTCCCTCAATTCACAATCACTTACATTTAGACTGTTTTTCCAGGCACCAAGTACTGGAACCATTTGCACCAGACGACTGGAAATGTTCTTTTTCCATTGGCCATCCGTCCAGCGCCGAAGGTTCCAGATTTATGGTTTTGGGTACCAGCTCAAGATTGGCACCAACAGGACATAACAGTCCTCCAGGGCATTCTCACTGGTAACACTTCAGCTACAGCAATTTAGTGAATTACACTCATCGTCCAGAAGAACAGTTCCACACGTAGCTGCACCGACAGGACTGAACCTTGGTGTGTAGGTTTGACATGGTGGGACATGCTAATGATTAAAGTTTCACACTCGACCGCACATGTGACGTAAGCAAGGACGGGCCTCTGTACGCAGGACTACATGCACAAAGACCGTTACCACGACTGTCCTTAACACCACGTCACCGTCACCAAAGACTGCAATGGTGTCGTACCAGACTGTCATGGAGTGACTCAGAACGGCAGCGGGTCATCTTCAGTGACGAGTCCCGCTTTTGTCTTGGTGGAGACGACCAACGAATCCGTGTGTGGAGGCACCGTGGTCAGCACCAAGATGAACGGTTTGTTGTCACACGTCACACGTCCAGAAGGCCTGGTGTCCCTCCACCTCCACCCCTACCGCACCATCTGCAGGAACTGTGTGAAGATATTCAAGCTGCATGGGATGGATTATCACAGGACACCATTAGGAACCTCTACAGCTCCATACCGAGACGTCTGGCGTGTTGGGTTAGCAAACACGGCGGCCCGACGCCATACTGAGAGACAGACTTCTGTATGTGTAGCTCAATAAATATTGATCATATCAGTCTAAATTTATCATCAGTTATTGATCCTGGTAACAACGAGTCATTTGGTGTATATGACAAGTAACAAGTAAGCCAGTCTGTTAGGCTAACGTTGTTAAGGTTTTTCCAAGCTTGGCAGGTCTGGGTGAACTCATTTCACCTCCACCCCAGCTTGTTTAGCTGTGTAGAGGAGTTGAGATATGGAGTTAGATTTAAGCCCAATTTAAATTGTAATTAACCTTATTTTAATTAAAGTGCAAATATCAAAAAAGGTGAGTTATGTGAGTCATTCAGCCTCATTTTCAGGTGTGCAAATTTGGATTTTGCCTACATTGCCTACTTTTCTGTCCCTCAGATCAGCTTGGGTGGGTCTGCGGTTCAGTTTACTGCATGCAAACTTTTGAGAAAGTCACACGGTGTGTCCAGTGAAATCCGTATCTCACCTGCTAAAACTTGTAGCTGTAGACGTGCTGCAGTGAAGGTGAAAGTAAAAGGCCAGATTTGAACTCTGTCCACCATCTCCGTGCAGCGTTTGCATCTCATTTCCATACGCACAGAGCTCTGACAGTGTTACTGCATCTCTCTCTCTCCGAACCGGAATCAAACGGCCCAGAGGAGTGTCTGAAGCCAGCAGCTGTGGTCACTTCCTGCTCATGACCGTTTGAGACACATCTCTGATGGTATGATTGGTGATGTTTAATTTTCAAACTAAATATTCCCTGGACGCCACAAAACCTGATCCGTCCAACCTAGACAGCTTCACAGATCTCAAGCCTCCATCTGAGTGCCCACCCCTCCTCGGTGACCTGTACCCGGCCCACCTGCATTCCAGTGCTGGACCTCAGAGCAGGTAAGGGTTTGGAAGGCCTCCAGCAGAGACTGATGTGCCGAGCCAGGAGCAACTGGCCACAAAAGCCGGGGCTGCAGGCTACAAGGGACATCAGGAGCGCCACTCTGCTCCAGCCAGCTGCTTTCACATCTGGGATGTTATCAGTACCTCAGGTTTCCGGATGTTCCTACTTTGGCTTTGACAGTGGAGGTTAAACAGTATCGAACAGTCCTGTATGAGTAATATCACTAAACTCAATACACCGTTAAGGAAAACTGAATTTCGATTGAAGAGGAAGTGAAGGAAAAGCCCTAATCTGTACGTTCTGTTAATTTGCTGTTAATGTTCAACAAGACTTCAAGTTGGCTAATCTTGCTGATTTCCTCTATTCTGAATCTGACTGCTGGGAGTCAGCATGACTAAGCATATGCACTGTAATCCCTATGAAGAAGTATAATCCCGATATTCCAAAATCGCCAGCAATGAAATCCCTAACATACCAGCATATATCTAGTATCAAAGGTGTTAGGAATTAGCACCGCGTGGCAGCAAAGAGACCACCGTTCCACCATGTCATGAGTAAAATGAGACAATCTCAGAAATCTCGTTCCGTGGAAAATCTCTGGCTGCTGTCGTTTGTGCATTTCTCTGCCTGTTACAGAAAGCAGACCTTCACGCACCTCATCTCACAGGCTTCTCAACTCCCCGCTATTCCAGAACACAGGCCACGCAACAAGGACTTGTGTCCTTACCCTAATCTACGTATCTCCCTCCACACTGAATCCTCATTACACCCTCTCTTACATCACAGCCGGCCCAGAGACGACCCATCACTCCATCTTCAGCACCAGGAAGACATGCAGCACAATGAGCACCAAGGCGAAGCCAAGAGCAATCACGGCTCCTGGAAGAAGCTGCTGTCCTACCACACTGTACCGCAGCCCTGTTACACACTGCAGAGACAGATCAGTCGACCCCACCAGCAAACACAGCAACAACCAGACAGACCACAGAACAAACCAACTATCCAACCAACACTGTTAAACAACAACTACACAAAATAACAACACACTAACCAAACCAACACACAAACAACCAACCATGTCAACAAATAAAGCAACAACTAACCAGCCAACACCAGCAAACAAACAACCAAACCAACAACATCAGTATACAAACCAGCAACCAACCAACCAACCACACCAACAAACAAACCACCAACCACACCAGTAAACAGACCAGCAACCAACAAACCAACACCAGTAAACAGACCAGCAACCAACAAACCAACACCAGTAAACAGACCAGCAACCAACCAACTAAACAACACACAAACAACCAATCAACTAACCCACAAAGGAACCAACCACACCAGCAAGCAAGCCAACAACTACACTCACCAGCCACTTCATCAGGTCCACCTCCCTGTATCTACACCCCCTGTCCACTCTATCAGCTCCACTGACCATACAGGACACTCTGTAGTTGTACAGGTCCAGACTGTAGTCCATCTGTTTCTCTGTATACTGTATTACCCTGTTCTTCAATGGTCAGGACCCCCACAGGACCACCACAGAGCAGGTATGATGTGGGTGGTGGATCATTCTCAGTACTGCAGTGACACTGACGTGGTGGTGGTGTGTTAGTGTGTGTGGTGCTGGTGTGAGTGGATCAGACACAGCAGTGCTGCTGGACACCTCAGTGTCACTGCTGGACTGAGAATCATCCACCAACCAGAACTATCCAGCCAACAGTGTCCTGTGGGGCAGCGTCCTGTGCCCACTGATGAAGGACTAGAGGATGACCAACACTGCACTGTGCAGCAGCAGATGAGCTATCGTCTCTGACTGTCCATCTACAAGGTGGACCAGCAAGGTAGGAGTGTCTAATGGAGTGGACAGTGAGTGGACACAGTGACGGGATTATCCCCGTAGACTATGATTAGCTTTGGCTCGCTAGCTGAACGTACGCGAGTGACATCAGAGAAGGATGTGAGAGTCGTGATCGGTGAGGACGTTTACAGTTATTCATAGGGCCTTTGGACATGCATACTGTGTGCCCAGACAATCATCATGGAACATCAGCAGGCCTGACTCAGATCTTGTAAGGCCTGAACAGACACAGCAGTTCCCCAGCTTCTCTTCCCGATTCTGGTTCCTGCTCTCTGATTAAAGGCAGACCCGCTGGCCCGAGTTCAAGCTCCCAGCCCTGCATGCGGCTACAGTAGAAGCCGCGGCCAGTCGCCAGCCAAACTGCCGACCGGGCTGGCAGGCGGCAGCGCCCATCAACCTCCAGCATGCCAGCCTGCAGGAGAGAGCATGTTAACCCTCTCGCTCGGCTCCAGGCACGCACAGCTCTCCTGACGGAGCACGGCGATGCTTCAGCGGAACACGGGGCAGCTGAGGTGAAAAGGTAAAGCTGGATGGAGGCAGGACACGGAGATCTTGGATGTGTTAGCGCTCGGAGCATGTAGGGATGGGAGTAGTTACTGGAATACACAGATATCCGAACTCATCTTGGTGTTCTTTAACTTGTGGTAGGGAACTCCGGTTCTGGAGAGGCCGGCACAGTTCAGTGGTTTCTCTGGTTCAGCTGCCAGGTGTTTGATGTAGAACCGCAGAGAACATCAGGACAGAAGCAGCTGATGGAAGCGGCTAAGGGAGCAGTGTGTACAGTTCTCGCTGCTCATATGCACCAGTTTGCTGCTTCCTTGTCCGGTCTTAGCACGAGCCCGGCATGGACACCTGAGTGCCTCCATGTCCTTCCACTAAGGAGACAGCAGACTCACTCAGCTGCTGCAGATTGGCGAACCTCGTGGACCAGCTGGTACCGAAGCGTGAACAACTGATTGCAGCAGTCGCTGATGGTCTAGGGGTGGGGGGATGTACGTATAACACAAATGATTTCGACAAATTTGACAGCGCTGAAGTTGGCTTCATATTCAACCTTAAATTCCACCTTAAACTGTGCTGCAGAGGAGCTGATCCATATTGGCCAAGAGTCTGGGAAACTGTCCGGAGTGAAATGTGCAGACTGCAGGATTAAAGTTGTTCCAGGATCCTGTTAAAGATGTGGGACATGAGGTTCCTGTTGTCCAGCTTGCTTCAGGAATTATCTGTTCCACCTTAAATAGTGCCACCGTCACATTCTGGAGCCTGTACAATCTGCAGCAATTAAGGTGGAACAGAAGATGACATTAAGAAGCTGGTGAATAGGAAGCAAATTTGAGTTGCCTGTTTCATTTAAGGTGGAATGGATAATTCTACCAAAAAGCTGCATAAGATGCCAACTTTATCCTTGTAAAAATTCCACCTTAAATGGTGCAGAAGTTGATTTCAGTTGACTATACAGGGCCAGATATAACTGCTCCACCATTTAAGGTGGAATGGAGAATTGTAAGAAAGAGCTGCATAGGATGCCAACTTTATCCTTGTACAAGTTCCACCTTAAATAGTGCAGCAGCTACATTCAGGTGCCAGTTCAGGCCAGAGGTAACCTCGGTTTCATTTAAGGTGGAATGGAGAATTCAAGGAAAGGATTGCATAAGATGCCACCTTGAACCTTGTACAAGTTCCACCTTAAATGGTGCAGCAGTTGCTTCCAGTTGGTTGTACAGGCCTGATGTAACTGCTGGTTAATTTAAGGCAGAAAAAAGAATTCAACCAAACAGCTGCATAGGATGCCAATTTTATCTTTGTACAAGTTCCACCTTAAATGATGCAGCAGTTACATTCAGGTGGCTGTACAGCCCAGATGTAACTGCTGGTTAATTTAAGGTGGAATGGAGAATTCTACTGAAAAGTTGCACAAGATACCAACTTCCGCCTTCCGTACAAGTTCCACCTTAAATAGTGCAGAAGTTACATTCAGGTGCCTGTTCAGGCCAGATGTAACTGTTGTTCCATTTAAGGTGGAATGGAGAATTCCAAGAAAAAGCTGCATAAGAAGCCAACTTTATCCTTGTGCAAGTCCCACCTTAAATAGTGCAGAGGTTACATTCAGGTGGTTGTACAGGCCAGATGTAACTGTTGTTCCATTTAAGGTGGAATGGAGAATTCTAAGAAAAAGCTGCATAAGATGCCAACGTCAGGTGGCTGTGTTAGCCTGGACTGTGTTTCCCGAACGTGTCATTGAACAAGCAACACGGTGGAGAGAGAGTGTTCAAGATGAGAGTCTCTCTATCTTTTAACCTTGGTAGTAGTTCAGTGACGCTGCTGGGAAGCACACCACAGAATTTAACAGCTGCTCCATTTAAGGTGGAATGGAGAGTTCTAAGAACAAGCTGTATAATATGCATACCCTTCAGACATGAAGCAGCATACAGCCGTGTTTTTGCAGGGTCTCGGTGGGCTAGTGAAGCAGTACTGAGCGGTATCTGAATGTTGTCCTGTTCAGTGTTTACTGTGTTGCTCAATAACAATATTCCAGCTCTTATTTACAGCTGAAGGGACATCCCAGAATAACAGGCCCACAAAGCTACAAACACAGGTCTATAACGGCTACACGTATGTATACGCTGGATATATACCAGAACCGGCCTCAACTTTAACGTGACTGTGATATCATTTTCTGGCTTCAGCTCTCACTGCTAATACGATACATCAGCCTTCTGCGGTTACAGACAACATGCTTCACAAGAAGCTCCGGACGGGCTCCAGCTGTGACGTTAATCCTGGGATTGGGGAGAATAGACCAGTTATCTATAAGCTGCTAATTATAGAAATCTCCCCATCACTCGGAGCAGCTCCAGCACACGGAACGAGAAGCTGCCCTTCACTTACAGCAGTAAGTGCGTCACTCAGTGCATTAGAAACAGATCCAGCTCAGAACCCGCCAGAGCAACGACTGCTTAACCTGTTAGCCAGCTCGCTAGATTGAAGCGCTTGCATAATTTACAATGACGTCAGAACCTGTTATGTACGGGTGATTCCCCACTCCTGCCCGAAGGCTCCCCTGCCCCGCTCCGCTTTCCGGTCCAGCACGTCTGAATTGTGCTATTAGCCACTGACGAATCCTGCTGTGAGCGGAATCAGGTGTGCTAGAGCAGGAAAACAGAGCGGCGGAGTCGAGGCTGTTTTCCTGATCCTCGTTCCTGTTGGGAAGTTCAAAATAATAATGTGTTTGTATCCAAGATGGCTGCTCTAGGGGGCGGGGCTTTCACCTCCTTCTGTAAACAGCATGTGCTTCTGAGGATGAGGGGCTAGAAAGGTTCACGGTTTGTAAGAGGAACTTTAGACACCAGATTTGGAATCTCAGTCCGGCCGGAGCCTCAAGATGCCTGAGAACTCCTCCGCTGCAGGTCTGATATCACCTGACAACAAGTACGCAGAACACAACAGAACACCAGAAGCAGAAAGGAAAGTCCCTGTGAGCGCGCTCACGTCATCTGTACACTCCGATGAAAACATCCACAAACCACAAACTCAAAAGCAAAAATCACAAAATAAATAAAGAGGCTGAAGTCGGATTTTACATTCCACCTTAAATTATGTTCCACCTTTTATTCTACTACAACTGATGGCAACATAGTTGAAAGGACGGAAAATTCCGGTCACCTCGGTACAGTAACTGATGATAAGTTGTGTTTTGAACTTGGTTAACCTTAGCTTTATATACACATTTCAAATTCCACCTTAAAATGTGCCTGTTTAATTTAAGGTGGAATGGAGAATTCTACCAAAAAGCTGCATAAGATGCCAACTCTATCCTTGCACCATTTCCACCTTAAATAGTGCAACAGTTACATTCAGGTGACTGCACAGGCCTGATGTAACAGCTGCTTTATTTAAGGTGGAATGGAGAATTCTAAGAAAAAGCTGCATAAGATATCAACTTTAAATAGCGTAGCGGTTAGATTCAGGTGTGCTCAAAGCTTATGACTTTATTTTACCTGTCCTTTATCGAGACAGCTTTGGTTTGTTCATCTGACCATTAATAAGAACGTGTATCGTCTGAGCAGCAACGTTTAAACTAGCAGTCGGATTTTGGGACGTCAGCAGGTGTCCTTCTTACAAATGTATCAGCAGCAGACCACCTTAAACAAGGCTGAATTAATGACTGTGTCAGGAAATCTTCCTCCTTCAGGCTCTCGCTACAGACTTCCAAGAATCCGATGCAGCAGATGTAAGAACTCTTTCATCCCTCGTGCAGCCATGTTGTTGAATAAGTCTGCACGCTCTCTGTGTGCGGTGGAATTCTTGTTGTTGTGTTGGTGCAGTTTTAGAATCTGTGTTGGTATTTTAAGGTGCGGTTATGTTGTTGTGAACTTGGTATCACACACTGAACTACAGCTTCTAAATAATTTAAATAATTACTGAACTGGGAGAATCTGCTTTTAGAGCTTCACCCACTGGTGTCACTGGACCAGCTCAAACTCTAACCTCCAACCGCCTCCACTCGGCCTCACACGGTTTTAGCTGACTTACTATAACCCATTTAGTAGCTTACTCTGTATTATTA
>CM067477.1:40764298-40775793 GCA_034552555.1 Semaprochilodus insignis
TCTCTCTCTCTCTCTCTCTCTCTCTCTCAGTCTCTCTCTCTCTCTGTCTCTCTGCTACCGTGTGTCCCGGAGCTTCTGCGAGCTGTCAAATGAATAACTGATCAGATTCCAGTGTGCTGAGGTGTTGCAGTTCAGGAGAAGGTGAGTCTGACTTCTAATTCGTTCCTACTGGAGTCTGCAGGCACAGCCCTGGCTCATACACAGCTGCTCAACAGTGCTGCACACTGCCTGACCAGTTCACATGGGCTACAGCAGGACAGTTCATACTAAGCATTCCCGGTGGCTGACAGGTCTAACACACAGGAAGCGCTTGTTGCGGACCCTAGTCTATCGGACTGTTTGGCGGTGGTAGAGTGAGTGGAGTTTGGCATGGTGATGACGGTAAAGCATGTTTTGTCCATTTTGTGGTTTTAGTTTTTCCTGTGGAAGGTCTTTAGAGTTCTTAAAAGAGCAGACGGAAGGAAAGGTAATCAAAAACCAAAAGCGCACCAGCTGGCTAAAATACGTGCCCAAACTCCACCCACTCTACCACCGTGAAACAGTTTGATTGACAAAGGTCCGCAACAAGCACTTCCTGTGTGTTAGACCCGCCCTTTCCTCAGAATTCACAGTGTGTGAAAGGCTTTCACGTCTTTTAAATTTGTTTTTATTTTTGTAAATGTGTTTTCTGAAATGGTAATTTGCTTTGGACTGCTCGCCCACTGTAATTTCCCGTTTTCATGTGATTGTACCACCTACAGTGTTCACACAGTATGTCCAAACGTTTGTGTTTCAGGCCATGTTGGGCCTAGTCTGAAACCATGCTAAACATATCCTACAGATCTAACCAGTCTGTAAAGAAATGAAACCCATAAGCCCATCATCTTAATGATACACCATCACCTATAGAGTAGCTGCACAAAGAGCTGCACCCAGAAGGAGTCAACGCACAGGAATGAAACTTGGTGTGTAGGTTTGACATCGTAAGACATGGCAATGATTCAACGTAAGCAAGGACGGGTCTTATCTCTGTACCTGACTGACCCAACAGCCACGACTACAGACATCCAGCGAGCAGTGGTGTCCTCCATGAGTCATCCTGTTAGTGCAGCACCATTGGCAGACGGCTGCACCACGCAGGACTACATACACACAGACCGTTACCACGACTGTCCTTAACACCACGTCACCGTCACCAAAGACTGCAATGGTGTCGTACCAGACTGTCATGGAGTGACTCAGAACGGCAGCGGGTCATCTTCAGTGACGAGTCCCGCTTTAGTCTTGGTGGAGACGACCAACGAATCCGTGTGTGGAGGCACCGTGGTCAGCACCAAGATGAACGGTTTGTCGCCACACGTCTAGAAGGCCTTTTGTCACTCCACCTCCACCCCTACCGCACCATCTGCAGGAGCTGTGTGAAGATATTCAAGCTGCATGGGATGGATTATCACAGGACACCATTAGGAACCTCTACAGCTCCATGCCGAGACATCTGGCATGTTGGGTTAGCAAACACGGCGGCCCGACGCCATACTGAGAGACACTACTTCATTCTGATGAAAATATACCCATGAATCAGAATCAGAATCAGAATTATTATTCATTAGTTATTCATGCTCATGGAGGTTTGCTGCACTGTACACAGCCAGCAGGTGTGACCGCAAATAACCCGATCTTTCCTCTACAAGCGACTGCAGGACTTCAGGTGTTTCACCCCCTACTGTGCAGACCATCATCCAGGGAATCCAGAGACTCTCCGGCTACACAGCAGGTAAAAGTGACCCAAATCCAATTTCCTCACTAAATCCGATTTTCTTGATTGTCTTATAAATGGATGTGTATCCGACATCAGTCTGAACGGATCAGCTCCTAAAATGAGCCACATGTGCAAAGAACAGAGCTTTATGTGGCTTATCCAGAGATGAACTATAACGACTGACTAATGCAGGTCCATTCCTGGTTTCAGTTTCATCTTTGCCAGGACCACAGGAGTAATTCCGAAGATCCAGTGACTAACGCCTGCGCTCATCACCAGCAACACGTTCAAGCTGATTATTCTTGGTACTGAAACATCAGCCGGAATGTTATGAGGTCTCTGCAGCAGGAAATTATGAAAGTCACATGAATTCCGATCTGGCTAATCGTATTTACTCATATGTATTGGATTTGGACTACCACATATGAAAGTAGCCCAAATTGGATTCTGTGTGCTCTTTTCAGAACCATTTAGGAACTGACCTCTGCATTTAACCCATCCATCCCGTGAAACACCCACCCACAAACCCGTATCCACACTACAGGGCAGTGAACACACTTGCCCAGAGCAGTGGGCCGCCTTATCCACGGTGCTCTGGGATCAGTCGGGGGTTAGGTGCCTCACTACAGTTGTGTCCTGTCGGTTCCAGGAATTGAACCAGTAACCCTCTGGTCACAAGGCTGGTTCCCTAACCGCCTGCCCACACTAGTAAACACACACACTAGGGGGCAGTGAGCAGGCTCGCCCAGTGAGTAGGCTTGCCCATGGCGCCCGGGGAGCAGCTGGGTGCCGTGCTAAAGGGCACTTCAGTTGTGTCCTGTTGGTTCAGGGAATTGAACCATTGACCTTTCAATGACCAGGCTGGTTCCCTAATATCCAGCCCACGACTGCCCACACTAGTGAACACGCACACTAAGGGGCAGTATTCACGGCACCCGGGGAGTTGTGGGAGTCTGGTGCCTTGCTCAAGGGCACTGCAATCATGTGCCGTCAGTTCAGGGAATCGAACCAGCAATGTTCTGGTCACAAGGCCGTTTCCCTAACCTCCAGCCCTCGACTGCCATGGCTGTGTCACATCTGGTGAGGAGTGGCAGATTTGGGAAGAGGCTGAAAACCATGACTGAATGACCTTCGATCCAGAACCATCTCTCGCTGAAGACCTGTGTCTTACTGAGCCTGAACGGTCACACAGCTTGTAAGACTTGTATAAATGAAGACTGGTAGAAATTCTGCTGGATCCGTTTCTCCGGTCTCTGAATGATCACGAAGTGCTGTCAAAGGGAAGGTGATGTAACACAGCGCTGAACACGATCCCGTCCCAACTTTTTTGAAGGCATCAAATTATAACTGGGCATGCATTTGAAAATATGTCATGTTTTTGTCCTGTTTTCAGTTTATCACAGATCAAACCGAATTCACTAAACACTGCTTTCATTAGCTTCTCACACACGGTCCAAATCCATGGATAAATCATAGCAGCGTGAGCGTAAATACACATGTGGACCAGCTCTTACAAAACAGCCCCAAAAATGTTTTTAATTTTCCGTCCTGTCCGTCTTCATCATCCTTACTCAAAGCCGGCTTGTCAGCAATGATGGCGTCTTCAGCGTCTCTGCCAGCTACACGGCTCAGTTCTGATGATGATGTGTGGACGTCGGGCTGAACAGAGATGCCTCGAGCAAGACTGTGCATGTGACCGGTGCCTACCAGATTCAACACGACCATGAAAAAACATGAGGCACATCTGCTGAACTCGCTGTAGTTGACTTCACCGTATTGACGGACGCCTTCCGTGCGGAGGCGGGATTGCTGCGTGTTTTCCGTGGATCACACCGTCTGATGGGGCGCCAGACGGATTAGTGAAATCCGGGCGCCATGTTGCTGTGACATGTGATTGATGAGCCACAGTGTTTGCCGATACAGGATACGAGGATCTCCTCTCTTAATGGGATAACTGTCCTCTATTCCTGTGTTGGCTTTATTAGTGATTACGCAATGCTAAGCTAATGCTGAGCATTCCGGAACACCATTGTTATCCGATTTCTATTCTTCCTCTTCTTCTTCTTGTTCGAAAGATGTTTGTCCACTTAGTCCTGCAGTTTTTAACACTGTTCCACCTCCGGAATGTCCGGTCCAATTGGGAATGGTGTGCTTGTATTCAGCTTTTGATTGGATGCTCTGTTTACATGTAGCAACAGATTTCTGGAATTTTTCCCATTTAGAATGAAGGGGTGATAAACTGCACGCCTATCTACTGTAGTTCTGCTCGACCGACAGACACCGTCTCTGATACACCATCTCAGGACAGACCCCTGAGCATGAATTCAATGTTAGTCTGACCTGCACTCCTCTTTTTATCTGCCCCATCCCTCGTTCCTCCCATAGACTCCCATTCATTTTTAGCCACACCTAGCAAACACTTAGCAAACCCAACAACTACTGAGTAAACAACAATCACTCCAGAGCAACCAGCTCAGGCATCACAGCAACTGCCTAGCAACACCATAGCAACCACCTGGGACACCATAGTAACTGGCTAGCAACACCATAGCAACCATCTAGGATACCACAGCAGTCGCCTAGCAACACCATAGCAATCACCTGGTACACCATAGCAATGGCCAATGAACACTTTAACAACCATCTGGGACACCGGAGCAATGGCTCAGCAACCACCTAGCAATACCATAGCAACCTCTTGGTATATCATAGCAACAGCCTAGCAACCCCTAAGCAACCACCTAGCAACACCTTAGTGACCATCAGGGATACCATAGCAACCAGGTAGCAATCACCTGGGATACCTTAGCAACCACATGACAACAGCACCTTAGCAACCACCTGCAATACCTTTGTTGTTGCCTAGCAACTGCCTAGTAACAAGCTTAAGCTGCACAATCACTCTTAATGCATATTTCTAGTCCATTTGTTCATTTTACAGCATTTTAAAGGGTCTGGATAGTTTTGATGAACGGACCGATAGATGCAGTCCAAGACTGGAGATACGAGGTCTTTCAGTCTTCTATCCACAGTTCCATTTAAGAAGCTTGCATGTGGCAGGTGATCATCGTTTTCCTGCAGGAAACCTGGATTCTATCTAGAACATCCACTCAGCCGTAGCTCAAACAGCACTGAGCACTTCATTGTGAGCTTTTACTGCCGAGCCAGCCTTGCATATCATTTATCCTGCAAACACGCTCTGGCGTGACCGTGCTACACGTCTGCCAGAGCCTCTAACTGGTTTGAAACATATCTGCGTCGGTTTAAACGGTCCACTGTGGAATTAGATATTGTGGAACAATGTTTAGAAAGAACAGTTTCCATGGTCCTTATATCAACAGACAGACAGGGGCAGTAAGTCTCTCCCTCCCGCTCTATTCAGACTGATTTCCTGGACCGTAAAGCTGGTAGACAGATGGAAATCCCAGCTGAAGAGGAACTGACTTGGTAGAAATGTGCTGCTCTAACGTCTACAGTAACCCTCAGGGATCACCACAGCCGCGGTATCAGGCCTCGTTCACATGTACATGGATTAGGAGTGTTAAACCATTAAAACAGTCAATCATGGTTAAGCACTTGCTCAAATTTGACCCTAAAGAACGATTCCGGGTTATAAAGCAGCAGGTCCTGTTTGAATATCCTCACACAGTTCCTGCAGATGGTGCGGTAGGGGTGGAGGTGGAGTGACACCAGGCCTTCTGGACGTGTGACGTGTGACAACAAACCGTTCATCTTGGTGCTGACCACGGTGCCTCCACACACGGATTCGTTGGTCGTCTCCACCAAGACAAAAGCGGGACTCGTCACTGAAGATGACCCGCTGCCGTTCTGAGTCACTCCATGACAGTCTGGTACGACACCATTGCAGTCTTTGGTGACGGTGACGTGGTGTTAAGGACAGTCGTGGTAACGGTCTGTGTACATGTAGTCCTGCGTGGTGCAGCCGTCTGCCAATGGTGCTGCACTAACAGGATGACTCATGGAGGACATCACTGCTCGCTGGATGTATGTAATCGTGGCTGTTGGGTCAGTCAGGTACAGAGATAAGACCCGTCCTTGGAATTCTATCAGGAATTCTGTGCTGTGTCCGGTGTGTATAGCTTTGATGTCGGTAATCTTGTGGGAATATTTTGTGATGTTTATTCGGTGTGTAACAGCTTTAAAACTACAGACTATAGATGGAGTTGATCCCTTCTGTTGTTATCCCAGTCCCAGACGAGGATCTCCAGAGTCCATGACCATCTCACATTTATCCGTAGAACAGGGGCATGGCCACGGCCTGCCCGATGCTGAATCTGCAATGTCCTGTCCACCATCCTGATCCCGATCTCTGCCTTATTTTCCCAGCCCCCACTTATTTTCCCTGCTCAGCAACTGCTGCCCTCTGCCGTTGCCTCAAGCCTTCGGTTCTTTATTATAGCACCAGGGTTTGAAAGATGAACCTGGGGAACCTTCAGAAGATCTTCTCCCCGATAGAGTCGAGTACATCATTACTACTCAGTTCCCAAGACACAGTTGGCCACAAGATGACGGAAAATGATTCTGGTGAATTCCAGGCTTTTGTGTTCGCGCTCCTCCAGCACACCTGGCTGAACTCATGAAGGTCTTCAGAAGAGCTTATTAATTAGCTGACTGTGGTGAGATAGAGAACCCACCGAGGAACTCGCCTGCAGCCTTCAAATCCAGATCTCAGCTTCCCGACTGGTTCACTGAACACTCTCCGCAGGCTGCTGGGCGCTGTGTTGATGGATCTGACTAGGTCAGAAATCTGCAAAGGTGGAACGTCTGTGCAGAACACGGGCTCACCAGAACCAGTGTTTAATTGCTCAGGAATAAAATTAAAGTTCTAATTAAGCAGCTCAGAGAACAAAGAACATCATCGTGTTACTGTATGACTGACCGGGAGCTCTTCTAGTGGAGTCCTCAGGACCTTCAGGCGGTTCATGCTTTTCTTCTGTTCCTGCCTCCAGCACACCCGATGCAGATAACCTCTGTTCCACCACACTTGGTTACCTGGTAACTGTCAGACAGCCTTCCTTCCAAATGAAAGTTCCTTAATGGTTCTAGGTTGGAGCGAAGGAAACTTTTATGGTAGTTTAGAAACTTTCACAGTATTTTGGAGATTCCGTGAACTTCTAGAAGTTTTTATGCTCACATTTCTGATTTACAAACATGATTCTTTAAAGAAGCGTCCATTAAAAAGCTTATTAAGGAACCAACTGAAGTTTGTTCTTCTGGGGCAGTGCACCAAAGAACCATTTAGGTTCTTTAAAGAACCTTCCATTGAAATGTTACTTAGAGAACCTAAAGAAGTCATCCTAAACCCAATTCAAAGACGCCTTTTGACTCTTTAAAGAACTGGTCACTGAAATATTCCCTTGGGAACCAAATAACCATTCACTGAGATGTTCTTTAAAGAACCCAAACTAGCTATATTACAGAACTCACCCATAGAACCATTTTTAGTCTTGATAACATACATTAATTGAAACAATCACCAAACGTGGTTCCAAAATAATGATAAAGGTCCATCCTTTTAAAGGTTCTTTAGGGAACCAAAAGTGGTTCTACAGTAGCAATGTTCAGAATAATGATTTTGTTTTTGAACCGTCCTTTTAAAAGAATGATAATGAGAAGGCTCTGAAGAATGCCTTTGGTTCTCTTCGGGATCATCCATTGAAATGTTCTTTAGAAACCCAGAAATGCTTCTGAACTGACAGAATTGAAATTCCACTAAAATGTTCTTCAGAGAAAACTCAACCTTCTATGACATCACTACAAAGAACCCTCAGTTCTTTAAAGAATTATCAGTTTAAATATTCTCTAGTGACCCAAAAGGAGCCTACTATGGCAGAACTCCAGAGTACCTATTGGTTCTTTGAAGAACCATCCATTGGAATTTTATTTAAAGAACCAAAAGCAGTTCTAGTAGTTTGAGGAAATACTGCAAAGAGCCCATTTGGTTCCGTACAACTGTAGACTCACACATGGTAGGATCTAACAGAGCTCTAAGACTGAGGTACACTATATCTCTTCTGGGAATTCTTTCCACAAGGTTTAGGAATGTGTTTATGGGAATTTCTGACCATTCTTCCAGAATCACATCTGTGAGGTCAGACACTGATGTTGGACGAGAAGGCCTGGCTCTCAGTCTCCGCTCTAATCCATTCCAAAGGTGTTCTATCGGGTTGAGGTCAGGACTCTGTGCGGGCCTGTCCAGTCCTTCCACGCCAAACTCGCTCATCCATGTCTTTATGGACCTTGCTCTGTGCACTGGTGTGCAGTCATGTTGGAACAGGAAGGGGCCGTCCCCAAACTGTCCGGACAAGGTTGGGAGCATGAAATGGTCCAGAGTCTCTTGGTCTGCTGAAGCATTAAGAGTTCCTCTCACTGGAACTAAGGGTCCGAGCCCGACTCCTGAACAACACCCCCACACCATAATCCCCCCTCCACCAAACTTTACACTCGGCACAATGCAGTCAGACAAGTACCGTTCTCCTGGTACTGCCAAACCCAGACACAACCATCGGATTGCCAGACGGAGAAGCGTGATTGGTCACTCCAGAGAACACGTCTCCACTGCTCTAGAGTCCAGTGGCGGAGCTTTACACCACTGCATCCCACGCTCTGCACTGCGCTTGGTGATGTAAGGCTTGGATGCAGCTGCTCGGCCATGGAGACCCATTCCATGAAGCTCTCTACACACGGTTCTTGAGCTGATCTGAAGGACACATGAAGTTTGGAGGTCTGTAGTGATGGACTCTGCAGAAAGTTGGTGACCTCTGTGCACTATGACCCTCAGCATCCGCTGAACCCGCTCTGTCACTGTACGTGGTCTACCACTTCGTGGCTGAGTTGCTGTCGTTCCCAATCGCTCCCACTGTGTTATAATCCCACTGACAGTCGACTGTGGAATATTTAGTAGGGAGGAAATTTCACGACTGGACTTGTTGCACAGGTGGCATCCTATCACGGTTTCACTGAGCTAAGAGTGAGAGACTGAGAATCGTCCAGCAGTCGTAGATTCAATCTGCTCTCGCTGAACTCCGCATAAACAGTGAAAGAAGTCTAAAGCAGTAGAACCACTTTGGTTCTCCACAGAATCATCCAATGAAACTTTCTGTAGAGACCCAAAAAGTGGTTCTGGTAAGGTAGTATTCCAAAAGACAATGTCTTGGTCCTTCAAAGAATGATCCATGCATGGAACCCCTTTTGCTTTTCAGTTCAAGTTGGTTCTTCAACAGTAATGCCCCAGGGGTTCCATCTGGCACCAGAGCTGAAGTTACTACAAGTCTGCACTCGAGGAACCGCTTGAGGAAGAGAAACGTTGTTATTGGCCTCAGTCTGTTTTGAGAAGTAGAGGGTACGGGCTACGCTGGATATCAACAGTGACAGATGAACTACAGTATTTGGATTCCCAAGTTCTTTGCCAAATGCAGTAGTTCTTTACTTGCCGTGCAAGTTGTCATGCGTCCGTCACCACCACATATATTTCACTTCCAGTCGAAATGACCTGTAAGCTACTTCTTTTTCAGAAGGTGTTCCTGAGGAGATTGGATATTAGATTATCCACTTGGAGAAAATCTCCTTTATTTTGCCTCGAAGGATTGTCAGGAACACAGCCTCTGATTGGTCGAGAGGTCAGGAACACAGCCTCTGATTGGCCCAGACGTCAGGACCACAGCCTCTGATTGGTTGAGAAGTCAGGAACACAGCCTCTGATTGGCCCAGACGTGAATAACACAGCCTCTGATTTGTTGAGAAGTCGGGAAAACGACCTCTTATTTGTTGAGAAGTCAGGAATGCAGCCTCTGATTGGTCAACAGACTCAATCCCAGGCCTTACTGGATGGCAGTCATGCTAACATCAACAGTAGCTCTTTAGATAACCACAGAAGACGTTCAGAGTTGGATTTATCAACATGGAGTCATAAAACAGAGTCTCCAGAAAGACAGTGAAGTTCAAGGCTGGATTACAAAGGGATACAATCACACCGGAGCCCTCACTGGAACGCCGCAATGCTACCCTCCCAGGAGAACCTATAGTAGGACTCCAGCATACTGTATTCTTATATGTACAGTGTCTATTGATGTCATATACAACATCGTCAACCTGAGAGGGTTAAAAGCTACAAAGAAAACAACAACCATCCTAACAACCACCTGGAAGACCTGCTAGACCCATCAACAATGTCCCCATCAGCACGTTAAGCTTTCATCTCTGAGAGAGAGGAGAACATCAAGCTCCACTCCTGCTTCAGATCTGAGAACATCCACAGGTGTCTCTGTCCATCCTTCTTCCACTGTGAGAAGACTCCTTAACACTATGGAGGTCTGAAAGGAGGTGTAGCTCTTCAAGAAGCTCCTCACTGAGAAAAGGAGACACACACATCCAACAAAGAAGCTGCTGGTGTTCTCAGAACAATGGACTGACCACCCCAGAGTCCAGAACCTCAACATCACTGAATGTGTTTGGGGTTATCTGGATGGGGAGAAGAAGAAGCAGAAGATGCTGAACCAGCTTCTCAGACTGAACGTTGGAGGTGTGGATCTGTGAGGAACTGAAAGTGAGTCTCCTGAGAAGAATGGAAGCTGGAATGTCAAGTCAAGGGGCTTTTATTGTCATTCCGTCCATGTACAAGTACACAGTGGAGTAAAATTACGTTCCTCCAGGAACAAAGGTGAGGAGTGGACACACTGAGCACCCAAACACCTGGTGTTAGGTTCAGTTGTAGGGGTCTGTGTGTGAATGTCTATTTTAAGGTGTGAATAGTGAATTTGTTTGTTCAGGAAATTTGTTGTGGGTCCGATCGGCCGGCGCTCGCTGCTGTGTCTCATTCCGTGTGCGCTTGTGATGACTTTAGCTGCTGTAATGGGTTTGAGAGGTGAACAGTAAATGGAGGGAGAGACGAAGAAGCCCTGGCTCTTGATTAGAAACACAGAAGCGTCTTTATGCTATTCCCCACTGTTCCCCATCACTGACTCCTCATACTTTTCCTAAATTACCTCTGCCTCTGTTTTCATTTTCCTTGGACGCCTCCAGGAAACCTTTGGTGCGTCTCCAGAATAGCTTCCTAATGCTAACTGTCGAAAATACCATTTAGCTCACCGCATAACGGATGTCGATCCTGAGTGGCTCTCTTAGAGGACTGTGTGAGCGTTCCAGGGAGGCTTGACAACAATAAGCAGAGCTGGCAAAACAGACACAGCAATGCCTACCGGAGTCAGCGGCACATTCCCTGGAGAAATCCAAAGATAATTCAGTACAGCATCTAATTAACGTTGAGATTTTAGTGTGCGGACGCCGCTGACGTGAAGAAAAAGACGTCCGGAAGGGCAGTTTTCCTGGTGGTTATCCGGGTGTCTTAAACATGGTATTCCAGGTGGCTGCTAAGGTGTTTAAGGTGGTATTCCAGGTGGCTGATAAGGTGTTTAAGGTGGTATTCCAGGTGGCTGCTAGGGTGTCCATGCTCTGTCCAGTCATGCTCGGTCTGGTCATGCTCTGTCTGGTCATGCTCGGTCTGGTCATGCTCGGTCCGGTCATGCTCGGTCCGGTCATGCACTGTCTGGTCATGCTCTGTCCGGTCATGCTCTGTCCGGTCATGCTCTGTTCGGTCATGCTCGGTCCGGTCATGCTCGGTCCGGTCATGCACTGTCTGGTCATGCTCTGTCTGGTCATGCTCAGTCCCGTCATGCTCAGTCCCGTCATGCTCAGTCCCGTCATGCTCAGTCCCGTCATGCTCTGTTCGGTCATGCTC
>CM067477.1:40776005-40793703 GCA_034552555.1 Semaprochilodus insignis
ACTCTAATACCCCCTCACTAATACCCCACCAACCACACCAATACCCAATACTATTGGGTATAATACCAATACTAATACCCCCACCCCACTAATACTCCTCACACACACTAATAGCCCCCTCATTAATACCCCCTGTCACTAATACCCCTACACTAATACCCACCCTAACTAATACCCCTGACTCACACTAATACCCCCTCACTAATTCATCAGTCCAGTTCAGATGAGCTGGAGTCCAGAGAGGTCAGCAGTGTTTCTGGACGGTGTTGATATGTGACTCCACTGTGTGTAGTTCAGTCTGTGTTAGTGGACGCGGTGACGCACGGTGTTTATTAATAACACTGATGTCATGTGGTCACCACAGTAACATGCTGGTTTTTAATAGGGTGCTGTTCGAGGGGTCGAAGGTCATTCAGACGTGGCTATCGGACTTTTCCTTTACGCACAGAGAGTCTGTGGATCCTCTGGATCTGTGGACGGCACTCCGCACTGTGGAGGGAATGTTGTTCACCAGTGAACTGCCTTGACCCATCGTTCCTTGGCCTTTCCTGGATGCTCCTTTTCTACCCAAGTATGACCGCATCACCCGGTTAATGTGTTTTTGAGTCACATCAGTTTCACAAGGTACGTTAATCTGGTCTTTGTATCAGATGCAGTGATTTTCAATGGCACAGAAAGGGAAGAACATTCGGTCCGGGCCAAACACCAGCCTCAATGTAGAACACGCAGCCTCACGAAGCCAAACAGTACAGGCCCGAGTTCAGAACCAGAAGGCAATTAAAGAAGGCATTACACCAGCACACAACTCCGCAACTAACAAAAACCACAGAGACTGGAATTCACAGGGGAGCTTCCAAAGCCAGGGGCTGATGAGGGCCAGGTGAAGGAAGGCGGGGGCTAGGCTCTGGAGAGAGGAGGTGGGTGGAGCCTGGAGTGTGACCCTTTGGGCTGTGTTGTTGTTTAAGTACAAATGACTTTCAGTTTCTATTTCCATTTCACAAACATTCCCAACTTTATTTTTTGGAATTACAGGGGACCTGTTTTGCTTTTCCGGCTTTTCTGCTTTCCTGTAGGGCATGCAAACAAAGTTCTGCAAAGTTCTAAAGCCCAAAGTACGCGCCAGAGGAAGAAACTCTCTCCCACAGAAACTACTTTTCCCAGCTGCCTGAAACGCCTCGTTGGAATTCCAGTGCCTGGTTACATTAAACACCTTAAGTTGAAATTTCCCTTCAATTTGCTCCTAAGTATTTCCTTACGGTTAAAGATGCACAGAAAACCCAGAGGGAATTACTAAAGGGTGTCGTCATAAACCCTCACATAGTCCCTCAATGACCCAATAATCCCTACAGCTATGCATACAGTTCCCTAACTGTCTTGTCCCTCGGGATAGATTACGGAAAGGTAAACGCTCCATTAAAGTTATTGGCCAGTGTAAGAAGCTGGCAGTATGACGACGTTACCGCATGCAGTCACTGTAGTAAACCCCTCTGTGTTTTCCCTTAGCTAACAGAAACAGCTATGGGAATCTCCTTAGGGAATTCCCTTGGTAAGGGTAGGATAAGGCTCATACTTTAGGGAAAAAACTTGTTTGTCGTATACAATCAGACACAGACCTTTTCTCTGTTACAAGGTGATGTCATCTCGTAACACAGTCCTTATGGCCCGCCTACCTGCAAGCCCGGCACGTCCTCACACAACACACAGAGAGCTAAACCAGTAAAGAGTGACCACTCTGAAACCAGTCTGGATCTACCAGCTTGTTCCACCAGACTTTCAAGATCGGACTCTGGATCAAACTGATGTGGCAGAACCGGCACCATTGTAAACCCCTTTTCAACCAAAAGAACTCTAGTTCAGTTCAGGCTACTTAGAACCTTGGTGGTATCCAGGTACCCAGCCTGTATTTGCACCAGGTTTTATAGGAACAAAGGAACATCAAAGGATACATCATCACCCTCAACAGGGGGCGCTGCACAGCGGTAGTGAACAGTAGTACCAAGATGGCGGAGCTGCGAGTGTTTGGGCTGTTATTCCAGATGTTTGTTTATATCCAGAAAGCAGCACGGATCAACTACTGGAGATAAGAAGACCTAGAAGAGGTTCTCCAGCAGACCACTGGGTGGCGCCATTGCTGCTTTCTCCTTCCTCAACAACTGACACGCCCACAGATGCCATCACGGTTCATGCTGAAGAACCTACTATTCTTTGGTTCCAGCTGGCGATGAACTTTGATGGTTCCGAACTGTTTCTTTGAACAGGTCAAGATTAGGTGCACAAACTGGAACGGAACCCGTTCCATGCTGGTGGAAAAGACCTATATAAGAACAGGCACAGTGGCGTGGTCGGGGGGGAGCCTGTAGCAGGATGCCACTCTGGTGGTTGACCAATCAGAACACAGTAGGCGAGCTCGCCAATCAGAGGACACTGGGCTCATCAGGAAGCGGGGCTTGAAGACACAGGAGCTCTGACAGAGTGGGTGGATACAGATGAACAGTGCTTTGGGAAAACTGAGGCATGTAAATCGATTCTAGTAGAACCCAAACACACAGGGAACCAGCAGGATGGGTCCTATTTAAGGCTTGTAGCAGTACGAATGTTCTTCCTTGTTTCTCATCAGGCTTTCAGTGGAAAATCTATCTTGGCTAAGATTAAGGTGGCTCTGTTTTAGTTTGGCTGGCGTGTCCCGCTGTGGTGATTTCTTGAAATCACTGGTGCAGTTAAAAGCAGGAAGATGGAAGAAATGGAGAGAAATTTGGCCGACCGTACAGAGCAGGACGTCGGAGGGTAACGACAGCCCGTCTGTTTTCTACACATCATCAACATGCCTGATGCCAGGCCTCTGCTCTTGGCCAGTGTTTTACAGAGCCTGGGTGTTCGCCAGTGCCTCCTTGTCAAGTCAGCTTTGCTCCATTTAGGAACACTGACCGAAGATCCTGATGTTTCCACCCTACAGATAGAAGTTACCCGTCTGACTGTGACGGTGAAGAGACAATTAGGAGGAATCCAGAGGAAACACTCTACAGCTCCATGCCGACAAGTTCATTTTATGATCCGTGGTCATTTTCATGTTCTCCAGTTAATAAGCAGAGTACATCTATTCCATACATTCCTCAGGTTTCCCACAATTTTCCCATTGTCAACATTCCGTATAAAACTCAGAAGACACGTGTAGGTTCACTGCTGGTTTCGATAGTGAAAGTAAACTGTCTGCAAATTAGTGTTGTAGACATGGAGACCCGCGGTTCCCATTACCACCACTACTACCGTAAAGGACATCTGAGTCTCTACTAGTGCTGAAAGATTAACCGCCTTTATATCGGAGCTGCAGTTTGGAATAGTGGTATTGGAATACATCATCAACAGTGTTGTCTCATTGCACTGGAGAAATGTACCGTAATAACCAATCAGAAGCAGCAAAACACTCATGTTCTGTGTATGTTCTCTATATGCGACATCACAACCATCACAACTAACTGGTAGTCTGGTGGTCGGGCACGCTCACCGTCCAAGCGTCATGCCCGAAAAATGGATATCCTGCTCTTTTCCGGACAAAAATTGTGGAATACTGGTTGGAAAAATCACAATTAGGTATTTTCCCCAAATCGTTCAGCCCTAGTCTCTACAGCAGTGGTCACCAACCCTGCTCCTGGAGATCCTGCTGGCTTTAGCTCCAACCCTAACCAGCCCCACGTGAACCATCTACACTCATCGTCAAAAGAATAGCTGCACAAACAGCTGCACCCAGAAGGAGTCAACCCACAGGAATGAAACTTGGTGTGTAGGTTTGACATGGTGAGACATACGAATGATTCAAGTTTCACACTCGGCCGCGCATGTGACGTAAGCAAGGACGGGTCTTATCTCTGTACCTGACTGACCCAACAGCCACGATTACAGACATCCAGCGAGCAGTGATGTCCTCCATGAGTCATCCTGTTAGTGCAGCACCATTGGCAGACGGCTGCACCACGCAGGACCACATGCACACAGACCGTTACCACGACTGTCCTTAACACCACGTCACCGTCACCAAAGACTGCAACGGTGTCGTTCCAGACCGTCATGGAGTGACTCACGCGTCACACGTCCAGAAGGCCTGGTGTCCCTCCACCTCCACCCCTACCGCACCATCTGCAGGAACTGTGTGAGGATATTCAAGCTGCATGGGATGGATTATCACAGGACACCATTAGGAACCTCTACAGCTCCATGCCGAGACGTCTGGTGTGTTGGGTTAGCAGACACGGCGGCCCGACGCCATACTGAGAGACAGACTTCTGTATGTGTAGCTCAATAAATATTGATCATATCAGTCTAAATTTATCATCAGTTATTGATCCTGGTGACCTTTATCTTCCTTCCCAACACACCTGCAATCCCACACCTCCTTCTGGGAGCAGCTGTTCTGTTGATGATGAGTGTAATTACAGGTCTCAGATACTCCGCTTTCAATGAAGTGACCCAGTGACATTCTGTCCAGCAAGTGGCGCCACTGAGCTCAAAGCCAATGAGACAGAAAGCTGAAGCGCCCTGCCACAGCCAATCAGAGAGGCAGGCGGCCAGTTCCCGTGACAGTGGTTTATGGTGATGTTAGAGCGGCCCTCCTAAATCAGGGAATAAGGCACATCTCTCCGTGCTCTGATGCGTTTGATGCCTGGTCCCTTCAGGCAGTAATAAGGTAAATGGATGTGCTCGATGAAGTTTAGTGAGCTCTCCTCTGTCCCATCTATCAGAGCGCTGTAACTCATACACATGCTCTTGTCTTCAAACACGGATCTCCGTCTAATGGGACCCACATGTTAGAGTGCATTCCTCCGCTGTAGAACGGTTAGCTGTGGGTTCCGTCGGTCTGCGGGCCAAGCGACTATCAATTACGTTTTCAGCCACCTAACCAAGAGCACATTGAGCTTCGTCATGCACATTAGAGCAGCGAGGATGCTGAAGGCCAATCCTTTTGTGGTTATTAAAACTTTCTTGCCTCTGAGCTGGAGCTGCTTCACACAGGCTTCCAGCATAAAGGAACAAATCCGTGTTTGTTTCATGCAGGGTATCTGGAAAGGGGCCTCTAAAAGTATTCAACCCCCTTAAAGCAGCTGCAGAGTGTGATTCACAGTTGCACTACTGTCGTAAATACAGATCGTGCCTTGAGCATCTCGTGTTGAGCTGTACACCTGCATTTGTGGATGAGCTATTACAATCGCCCGTGTAATTCCGGTTGTTGCAAACTGTAAATAACTAAGTTTAATCTGTAGCGCCAAGGGCCTGCAAGACACACTTGCATGAGGCGGATTCTGATAGGGAATCGGAATTGCGCACAACCTTGAACTTTTGTGATTGAGTAACATTAGAGGACTTACATGGGGAAGTTCAAGCTTTCAAGGCTTATTTGTGGCGAGATGGACGAAAGACTGACCAAACTTTTTGGCCTGAGATGAAAGTATTTCTTTGCATGCGGCCTGAAATGAGACTGAGGTACTTGTAGCACTCAGGGACAGGGATAAAATTCCAGCCTCAATCTTCCATAAGAAACATTATCAGGGATGACCACTCTGCTGTGGTATGTTTTCCCATTAGCCGTGAGACTGTCTCACATCCTGTTGTCTCTTTTAGTTCTCACCAACCAGTAAAAGCCAGTCCCAGGCTGTATTCTAAATGGTACACTCCTATACCGCACACTGCATACTACAGTAGTATGTACTGCACACTGTATACACCCCCTGTGTGTGGTATACAGTACAGTAACAAGTTCTGACCTACAGTGTAGTATGCTAATACAGTCACATGACCAGTTACCTCACATTTACCTCAGAGCTGTTATTACTGTATCCACTGTTTAGAGCTAGCTGCTGCTAACGCTGCTCAGTTCACCTGAAATACGGTTAGCCTAGCTGTTAGCTACTCTCGGCTATTTCACTCTAAAACTGACCCTCTAAAGCGAGTTCATCTTTTATTAATCTTCAGACCTGAATATTTTAACTTTCTGAGGCTCATTCTGATGAACACACACCCCACTACAATCACCACACCACATCTACACTCGGAGTGGGCTGCGTTTAGCTCCCCAGTGTTACCCACCGCCATTCTCTCTGGCTGAAGCAGACTGAGAGCTGGTGAGGCCGCGGTGCATGATGGGATGCAGTACACCATGAAGATAGCTCCCCCTGTACACTAGAACATCCGACTGGAGTAGAACACCATCCGGGTATCTCCAGTACACCATGAAGATAGCTCCCCCTGTACACTAGAACGTCTGACTGGAGTAGAACACCATCCGGGATCTCCAGTACACCACGAAGATAGCTCCCCCTGTACACTAGAACGTCTGACTGGAGTAGAACACCGTCCGGGCATCTCCGGTACGCCATGAAGATAGCTCCCCCTGTACACTAGAACATCTGACTGGAGTAGAACACCATCCGGGATCTCCAGTGCACTACCGATCTTACAGACTACTTTTAGGTAGATTTAGTACATGAGTAGTATGTAGTATGCCGTTTCAAATACAGCCCCAGATTTACTACTGTCTGGTCTCTCCCTCAGTTAGTCTTTCTTCCTCCAACAGCGTCTTCTTCCATCTGCTCCCAGCCTCTGCCATGATATCTGTGCTGGGAATACCGAGTTAGCTTCTTCTTATAGCATCGTCTTTCGTCTTCTCCTAGCCTCTGCCATGAACGTTCCTGCTGGGAATACCAAGATAGCTTCTTCCTATAGCGTCACCTTTGTCCTCTCCCAGCCTCTGCCATGATGTTCCTGCCTGGACCACCAAGCTAGTTTCTCTTATAGCTTCTTATAGAATTGTCTGTAGTCTTCTCCCAGCCTCTGCCATGATGTTCATGCTGGGAATACCGAGCTAGCTTCTTCTTATAGCTGCTGAAGATCCATAGTTGTTGGTCTGTGACATGGTGCCATAAAGCGCTACACATTTCTGTGGAGAGGTCTTGTACACGCTCCTCCTAAGAGACATATAGCAGGTGTTCCAGGCACGAAGTGGGAACGACAGAGATGCTGTTCTCTCGTTATATCAGAGTTCCGTCAGAACGATTCCGAAGCTGAGTTTATAAGATCAAATCGGGCTTAATGTTGCTGTAAGTCATCAGATCTGTCTGGATTTTACATGACGGACTGTTCCAGTGTCACACTTCCAGGTTCTCCTCCTGCCTCCGAACTACTCCCCATGATTCACTCCCACATGACGCCATCACCACATGTCCCCCCTCCACCAATCACGAACAGCCTTCCCGTTCCTCATCCCCAGAGCACTAATCACATGTCTGTATATATACTCTTTTGTCTGTCTTGCCTCTTTGTGAGGTACTGGCAACTTGGTTGCCCTACTCAGCAGTCGTGGATTGTTCTGCCTGGTTTCCCGTTTTGATCCCTCCTTCCACCTCGGTTTTGTTTCGGGATTCTCCCTTTGTTTGGTTGCCTGTTCTTACCTGCTGGTTGGTTCTGACTCTGTCTGGTTTCTTGGTTTGTGGCTTTGTCTTATCCCTGCTGGTATGTTTGCTCTGGTTTCGTCACTTAGCTTGTTGGTTTGATCTTCCAATAAACTTGGTCTCACTTTTAGCTCTGCAGGTGTTGAGGTGAGTCTGTCAAGCGTTACGTCCAGTACCTTTAGTGCATTCAACATGCTGTCATTTACATATTTAAAGTCAGAATTTCTTTATTTCTCAAAATTACCCAATGCTGCTTTGCCTAGGTGTTCAACACCTTCAGACTAGTACCGAGTAGAACCAGTTAAATCCTTTCTTTATTTAAGCTCGGGCTTACCCAGCAACCAAAAGCAGTTTTACCTGGCTCAGTAAAAGCTCGGGGAACCTCCAGCAAGATACAATCATCTGAGCAGGCTTCGTAAAGTGTGTCCTTCACAGTGAGCATGGAGGTGATAACACTCTGGCGTCTGACCCACACGAGCCTTATGGATATAAAGCAACCAGTGTGTTTCCCTTCTTTCAGACAGAGAGGGCCATCCCACTCTCTCATATAAAGCTCAGTGATGAGTGCTGAATGGACCTCCAGCAAGAACCTCAGAGCAGAGTGATAAACAGGGTCCAGAGCCTTCGGAGTGCTCGCTGAGGCATTCCTGTCCAGCACATCACCGTAATCCAGAACAGATAGGAAAGTTGCCTCCACAGTCGTCTTCCTGCTGTGCCTAGGGAAACTAGGTTTGCGTCTGTAGAAGAAGCTTCTGCCTGAGCTTATTTGTAAGCTTACAGATACGCTATATTGACAAAAGTATTCACTCCCCCATCCATATCGTTCAATTCAGGTGTTCCAGTTACTTCCATGGCCACAGGTGTATAAAACCAAGCACCTAGATATGCAGACTGCTCCTACAGATGTTAGTGAGAGAATGGGTCACTCTCAGGAGCTCAGTGAACTCCAACGTGGTACCGTGATAGGATGCCACCTGTGTAACAAGTCCAGTTGTGAAATTTCAGTCGACTGTCAGTGGGATTATACCACAGTGGGAGTGATTGGGAACCACAGCAACTCGTAAGGACTCGTAGGACACATAAACCGACAGAGCGGGGTCAGCGGATGCTGATGCTGAGGAACTCTTAATGCTTCAGCAGACCAAGAGATTCTGGACAATCTCATGCTCCCAACTTTGAGGGAACAGTTCATAAAGACATGGATGAGGGAGTTTGGTGTGGAAGAACTGGACTGGCCTGCACAGAGCACTGACCTCAACCCGATAGAACACTTTTGGGATGAATTAGAGCCGAGGCTGTGAGCCAGGCCTTCTCGTCCAACATCAGTGTCTGACCTCACAAATGCTCTTCTGGAAGAATGGTCAGAACTTCCCATAAACACATTCCTAAACCTTGTGGAAAGAATTCCCAGAAGAGTTGGAGCTGTTCTAGCTGTAAAGGGTGGAACATCATATTACACCCTATGGATTAGGAATGGGATGTAGTTCATATGCGTGTGAAGGCAGACGAGCGAACACTTTTGGTAATATAGTGTACGGGCCTTAAACACAAGTTCCTCGTACTCAGCTACTCCGTCAATAGTGGATCCCTGTAAAGTAGAAACACTTACTATCAGTATGGTCTGGACAGCTATAACAAAAACAGCAACAACAGTTGCTGATGTCTGAAAGCCCTTTTTCACCAGCGTGGAGTTCCATTCCGGTTTGTGGACCTAATTTCCACCAAAAGTAAATAAGTTTGGAATCTGAGAAGTTCATTCCTGGCTGGAACCAAAGAATAGCAGGTACTTCAGCACGAATCGTGTTTAGATCCGTGGGCGTGTCAGTTGTTGAGCACCGAGAAGGTAACAATGGCGCCCCCCAGTGTTCTGCTGGAGAACCTCTTCTAGGTCTTCTTATATCCAGTAGTTGATCCGTGCTGCTTTCTGGATATAAACAAACATCTGGAATAACAGCCCAAACACTCGCAGGTAACCTACATGCTCCGCCATCTTGGTACTACTGTTCACTACCGCCGTGCAGCGCCCCCTGTTGAGGGTGATGATGTATCCTTTGGTGTTCCTTGGTTCCAGTAGAAACTGGTGCAGACTGCAGTAGTAAATGCAGACTGGTTCCCTGGATAGCACCAAGGTTCTAAGAAGCCAGAACAGAACCAGGTCTGTGTGTAAGAGCTCTTGCTAATTCTTGCAGGCAGATTTGCTCCAGGTTGGTCACGTGGGTTAGATGTGTGACGCCCCGTTTGGAGTGCCTGCTGTGTTTCCTTTCTCTCCTTGGCTTTGTTTCAGGTGAGTGGTGATCTGGAGGTGATCTGCTGCTTGTTGCTCCACCTGTGTGCTCAGCTCCTATTCGCTAGTCTTGATGGCAGTAGATTTAAAAGGACCTTTGATTCCTGCAGTTGATGAGCTGCTGTTTTCTCTTCATCCGAGCCAACGTGCTGCTCCCGTTGGCTGGCCCCCAGCAACAGGCCGAATCTGTTTCTTCTGTATTTGCTGTAAAGTTGATCTTGAGCAGGGTTTGTAGGAGTGACCTGCCGGTTTGTTTATGGTGACAGTAGGTGGGGCAGATGTTCTTGTCTTTACAGGGTAAATTAGCTGAATTTTAGGTGGTTGGCTATTTTGGCCTGGGATCATCCTGAAGCCAATAAATCCTTCATATACAGGACGACTGGCAAACAGGCTGTACCGAATTATTGTCCTAATTTTTTGCATTGTTGATTTTGAGGGAAAATGGGCCGTGTTAGTCCTGGGCGGGGTGGGGAGTCAAAGGTCTAACCACTAGAGGATGTAATAGGATGATGCCTCGGAGCTACAGATTTCCCATCTGGAATTTGGTCTTTTTGGACTTGGTCACTGTGGAACATTCAGGTTTTTGTTGCTCAGCCATTCCTGGGTTGCGTTGGCCTTCTGCTTGGGATCGTTGTCCTGTTGAAAGGTGATGATTCTCCCAAGCTTACTTCTTTAAGCTTAGCAGACTCCCTGTGTTTGCACCATCCATCCATTCTGCAGTTTATCAGGATGTCCAGTCCCCACTGACGAAAAGCATTCCCACTACATGATGCTGCCACCGCCATGCTTCACTGTGGAATAGTGTTAAGGAATCGGCAGCGTTAGGTTTGGGCTATGCGTAGCATTTTGAATTTTGCAGGGGCAGTGGGTCACCATGACCAGAGCATAGATTTCCCGTTCCACCTTAAATGTTGAATCAGTTATTATGATGCTACAAGCACCAGAATGGAACTGTTGCTGCATTTAAGGTGGAACAGGAAACCTGGACAATAAGCTAGGGAGTAGAAAGCTGAAAAGTACTGTACAGGTAGGATAGCTTTGCCCTCTATGAGCCATCCTGTTAGTGCAGCACCATTGGCAGACGGCTGCACCACGCAGGACTACATGCACGCAGACCGTTACCACGACTGTCCTAAACACCACGTCACCGTCACCAAAGACTGCAATGGTGTCGTGCCAGACTGTCATGGAGTGACTCAGAACGGCAGCGGGTCATCTTCAGTGACGAGTCCCGCTTTTGTCTTGGTGGAGACGACCAACGAATCCGTGTGTGGAGGCACCGTGGTCAGCACCAAGATGAACGGTTTGTTGTCACGCGTCACACGTCCAGAAGGCCTGGTGTTACTCCACCTCCACCCCTACCGCACCATCTGCAGGAACTGTGTGAGGATATTCAAGCTACATGGGATGGATTAAATTAAATCCACATTACAAGAGTAGTTAGGATGGTCTGATGTTCTAAATCAGCTGATCGAAGGTGATTATTAATCTGAGTCTGAAGTAACATTAAAAACACAGTACCGTTTAAGCTCTCTCGTGTTTGAACCTCTCCTGGCCCGGGTGTCGTCACCGCTGTAATGCAATGACGTTAAACCCAAAACTGGGAATAATAAAAGCATTTTAGTGACTACAGTAGCGCAGAGGAACAGTAGGAAAATGAAGACCGAACTGGAGCTAGTTATTCCGAACTGATCATCAAAACGTGAGCCCACAACATGTGAAGTGAAGTTTATTGGTTGTTCTTCTTGCGGTGTGACGGAGCGCCAGCTAGTGAGTGTTTTGGCCTGTAAAGAACAAGTTAAATTCCTCTTGCTCAGCTGAAAAACATCAGAGAAGCTCAGTCGGATTGTTTTTCACTCATATGGCTTTTGCTCTGAGTCTGATTTTGGATGCATACCTCAAGCATGAGGAAACGAAGTTCTCATCTCGATCACCGCTTCAGATAAAGGATCAGATGTTCACCATTATATGACTCTGATTAGACCGAGTGTATTAGCGACGGTGCGTGTTCAACTCATAGACTTTGATGCACCTTATCCTTTCCACCTTAAATCTGTCCAGGTGCTGCTGCGCCATTTAAGGTGGAACTAAAAGATCCAACTACAGATAAAGCATGTGATTTGAGACTGTACAGCTGTATGTACACTGTGATGGTGTAATAAGGAGAGTTCAGTACACAGAACTGACATCCCGTGAACCTCAAACACTGCTGTTCCTCCTTCTAATCCAAATCCTGCATTTCCAAAAGAAAATCCTAAACTGTTATGGCGCAGACTCATGAATATTTACACCCCCAACATTTACATACAACCACAACGGAGCTACGGAACCAAAAGGGTGGACTATGTGGAGAAATCCAGCGTTCCAGGCTGGGAAGGGAATGTTTCCACTCTTCGTTCCCTTCCCAAGGATCCCAACTGTCAGCGGTACATGGTTGATGTTCATCTTTAAACCAGGCTGATGTTCTTCCTGTTCACCAGCTTCTTAACCCAATGTTCTGTTCCACCTCAAATGCAGCAGCGGGTACAGGCGCCAGAATGTCCTGCAGCTCCATTTAAGGTGGAACGGAAAATTCCCAAAACAAGCTGGAGAACAGGAACTTCAGCTCCCACATCTTTAACAGGATCCCAGAACAACTTTAATCCTGCAGTCTGCACATTTCACTCCGGACAGTTTCCTGTTAAACTCTTGGACAATATGGAGCAGCTCCGCTCAGCGTTTGACCCTGAAGAGACTGAAGAGAAGAGCAGCTCCACCTTTATTAGCACCACCACCCCAAAAGCAGCCTGTGAGTAGCAGCCGTGCTGTGTGATTGTATCTGTGTTTGCCGGTTAAAGCAGATCATCTTAAACTGAGAGTTCCATAGTGAGGAACAACTTTAATCTACTGTGTGTTGATGACCAGATGGAGAGCCAGTAGCTAGTACAGGGAACTTTAGCTACTAGCATTAGCTCCAAGCTAACTAGCATAGCTAACTAAATAGTATGAGGGCGGAGCTTATTTACACAGAGGCTCATTTTGTTTAGTCTGCTTCCACATGGTGCTTCTGTGTGATCATCATGGGGGGTCTCTCGCTGTAAACCAGCCAATCCAAGCAGAGCTCATCTGATTATTCATGAGCTCACCAAACCAAGGAAAACAGCTGGTTTCACTCTAGAACCAGATCATAGGGTGTTAATGGGTGTGTAGAACCACATCTGGGCATCTTTCACTCCAAACACAGTCACATACCTTCTATCTAGAACATCAGGGAACAGTGTAAATACTGAGTGAATGTGTTTTAGTAACACTATATGGTGCTCCTGTGGAGTGGACCGGACCCCCTGATGTCCAGCCCTACAGTATCTACAGATCTCTGTATGACGTGTGTGTTTCTGTATTCATGCAGCTGAAAGTCCTTCAGAACTCTGGAAATGAGAAGAGTATGAATGACAAACGGATGAAAATGAAAGAGGGATTAGGGCAGAACGAGAGCAGCACCTCCCTCCCTCATCTCCTCCTCCACTAGCTCAGGTGTGAGTCCATCCCTGAACCTTGCCTGAGGGTATGTGTGAGCGGAAACCAATTACTGTTCACTCACTTACTCCTCTACACACACACACACACACACACACACACACACACACACACTCACTCACTCACACGTGCACACTGTCTCTCTCTATGTATGTCTCTCACTCCTTATGTGTATCTCTCTCTCTTTCTCTCTAGTTCTCTGTCTCTCTCTCTCTCTCTTTCTCTCTCTCTCTCTAGTTCTCTGTCTATCTCTCTCTCTCTCTCTCTCTCTCTAGTTCTCTGTCTCTCTCTCTCTCTCTCTCTCTATCTCTCTAGTTCTCTGTCTATCTCGCGCTCTCTGTCTATCTCGCTCTCTCTCTCTCTAGTTCTCTGTCTCTCTCTCTCTCTATCTCTCTCTAGTTCTCTGTCTATCTCGCTCTCTCTCTCTAGTTCTCTGTCTCTCTCTCTCTCTCTCTCTATCTCTCTCTAGTTCTCTGTCTATCTCTCTCTCTCTCTCTCTCTCTCTCTCTCTCTCTCTCTATTTCTCTGTCTCTCTCTCTCTCTCTCTCTCTTTAGTTCTCTGTCTAGCTGCATGGCACATAAGGCCCTGAACAGATACACCTCCTTTCAGACCTCCATAGTGTGGAGGTGTCTTCTCACAGTGGAAGAAGGATGGACAGAAACACCTGTGGATGTTCTCAGATGCACAGGATGCTGCCCACAGGACGCTGCTCCACTTGATGTTGCCCACAGGACACTGCTCCACTTAACTCTGCCTACAGGACGCTACTCCACTGGACTCTGCCTACAGGACGCTGCTCCACTTGATGTTGCCTACAGGACGCTGCTCCACAGGGTGCTGTTGTGCTGGATAGTGTTGGTTGGTGGACAATTCTCAGTCCAGCAGTGACACTGAGGTGTCCAGCAGCACTGCTGTGTCTGATCCACTCACACCAGCCCAACACACACTAACACACCACCACCACGTCAGTGTCACTGCAGTGCTGAGAATGATCCACCACCCACATCATACCTGCTCTGTGGGGGTCCTGTGGGGGTCCTGACCATTGAAGAACAGGGTAATACAGTATACAGAGAAACAGATGGACTACAGTCTGGACTACAGAGTGTCCTATATGGTCAGTGGAGCTGATGGAGTGGACAGTGGGTGTAGATAGAGGGAGGAGGTTTATTGTTACGGCTGATGGGTGTGTGTGAGTGATGGGAGTTGAACTGACTCTCCAGCAGTTGCTGATGTGATGAATTCTGACGTTCAGCTAAAGTGCTTGCGAGCACGTCTGGGCACAGCATACACGCTGTTTTGACGCTCTAATGTGTAAATTGCGTCCGTGTCCAGACAGGCCTGGGCACCGGAGCAGAGCTGAGCTGAAGTCAGTGCTGTGTTCGGTCCTCTTTAGCCCAGATGTGTCCCAGAAACGCTCCCCCCCCCCGCTCTCCTGAGTAATGACGAAATCTTTAAGCAATAAAATTAAATTTCCTGCTGGGTTTCGTGCTCTCTGTGTCCGGGCTCCACGACGTTCTGCTCCTTCAGCTCCTCAAAATCAATTTTACGGTTCCCGGTGATTAAGAATATACAGGCCTCGCTGTTTTACCTCCAGTGTTTCATAACATGGGCTGAATTACTGTCACCTGTTACTGATTCCCACAGTACAATCACACTGAGAATCAGCTTCGACATTAAACTGGAGCTTCAACAACTGATGGGACTCCTAACAACCACCTGGAAGACCTGGTAGACACACCAACACTGTCCCCATCAGATAAACAGCACCTTCATCTTTGAGAGAGAGGAGAAGATCAAGTTCCACTCTGGGATCTACAGGTGTTTCTTCTGTCCGTCCTTCCTCCACTGTGAGGACACACCTCAACACTATGGAGGTCTGAAAGGAGGTGTAGCTGTTCAAGAAGCTCCTCACTGGGAAAGGGAGACAATGGACTGACCACCCCAGACTCTAGAACCTCAACACCACTGAATGTGTTTGGGGTTATTTGGATGGTGAGAAGAAGCAGAACATGCAGGACCAACTTTACAAGGCGTCTGGGTTGTAAGACCAATCCAGCTTTGGATTAAAGTTGTACAATTTTCCGTTCCACCTTAAATGGTTCCCCAGGACATTCTGGTGCCTGTACAAGCTGTAGCATTTAAGGTGGAACGGAACATTGGATTAAGAAGCTGCTGAGTAGGAAGCAACTTCAGCCTGGTTTAAAGATCAACCATGTACCGCTGACTGTTGGGTTCCTTGGGAAGGGAGTGAAGAGTGTAGAAGGCGTCTGGGTTGGAAGGCCAATTATCCGGAACATGGAACCTAAAGCGATCTTAAGTTCATCTTAAGCTACGTTAGTAAGGAATGGAAGTTTGGACCTGCTGGCAGTTCCCGGGTCTTTAGAGAGGGGATCTTAAACATTCCGTGTAGGATCTGTTTGTCATTTCATGATCATGTCGGCCTCCAGAAGATTACTCACAGGACATGCATGCGGGACACACGGAGGAAACTACAGCAGGATGCAAAGCCAGATGGAAATCAGGTTTGGAGAAGCGCTCTGGGTCTCCCAGTTCCTCTGAACTAACAACCTGAAGCTTCCTTCTGCTCATGGTGTCCAAATCTGCTCCCTCTCCGTCTCTACTTTCATTCCAGCCCAGAGGAGAGGGATCAGGAATAGCGGAGAGAGGGAAATCTGTCACTCCGTGTCCTGATCTCTATATTTGTACTAAAAGCAGCAGTCTCTCTCCCCCTTCCCCTCCCTCTCTCTCTCTGTCTCTCTCTCTCTCTGTCTGTCTCTCTCCCCCTTCCCCTCCTTCTCTCTCTCTCTCTCTCTATCTGTCTGTCTCTCTCTGTCTCTCTCTCTCTCTCTCTCTCCCTCTCTCTCTCTGCCTGTCTGTCTCTCTCCCCATTCCCCTCTCTCTCTCTCCCCCCTCCCCGCCCTCACTCTCTCTCTGTCTCTCTCTCTCTCTCTGTCTGTCTCTCTGTCTGTCTCTCTCTCGCTCTCTCCCTCTTTGTCTCTGTCTTTCTCTCGCTCTCTCTCTGTCTGTCTTTCTCTGTCTCTCTCCCCCCCCCTCTCTCTCAGTGGTCCATGTGTCGTCTCTGAGGACCATGAAGGATGAAGACGTTGGGACTTTTCAACTCCTTCCAAGAAAAAATAGCGTCTCCGACCACCTACCAGGATCTGAAGAGAGAATGTGCTTCACCTTCTCTTTCATCTCTCCACTCTTTGTTAAAGATAGATGGATAGAGAGAGAGAGAGAGAGAGAGAGAGAGCGAGAGATTAAGTCTGGCCATACATGGTGAAACATTCAGGTAACTTTAGCTGCTTAAAACTTGAATGAAACTGAAATGAAAATCCAACAGATGCAACAGTTACTGGGTCTGCTCTGATTGGCTAGTTTACAGCGAGACCCCGCCCATGATGATCACACAGAAGCACAGAAGCACCATGTGGATATAGACTAAATAAAATGAGCCTGGAACACTGGATTTCTCCACATAGTCCACCATGTTGGTTCTGTAGCTCTGTTGTGGGTGTTTGTAAATGTCGGGGGTGTGAATATGAATGAGTCTGTTCCGTAACAGTTTAGGATTTGGGAATCGGCCCAGTTTACTGTACCTCTATTGGAAGTGCAGGATTGGGATTTGAAGGAGGAACAGCAGTGTTTACACCCATAAAGAAAAACGAAGACTGGCACCAGTGAACTCTAACACTAGCAAGCTAACCTAGTCAGCCTAGCTAACGTTCTTGATACAGACTTTCGGTTTATAGGTTCTTGCTATGAACCCACATCATGTCAGGTTGTTTGATTTGTTGGTCAGACACAGGCTGGTGAAGCTCGCTAGCACAGATGAAGGTAGTTAAGGCAATCAGCTGCAGCCTCCTCTTCTATTACTCACCACAAGGAAAGAGCTAGGACGATAACACAATTCAACCAATCAGTTTGTAGAGTTCAGCCCAAGGAGGCGGAGCTTAGTCTATGAAAGTAGCACTGCAGAGGTCCCCCCATCCCTGGGTGGGTACAGTCACAGTCCATTAGGTTGGCCTGTTGGTACCGGCTCCCTCCAGAGGCTTGTTCACCTGTTAGCTTTACCTTCCACCTCCTGAGGCTTGTTCACCTGTTAGCTTTACCTTCCACCTACAGAGGCTTGTTCACCTGTTAGCTTTACCTTCCACCTCCAGAAGCTTGTTTACCTGTTAGCTTTACCTTCCACCTCCTGAGGCTTGTTCACCTGTTAGCTTTACCTTCCACTGCCAGAGGCTTGTTTACCTGTTAGCTTTCCGTTCCACCTTCAGAGGCTTGCTTACCTGTTAGCTTTACCTTCCACCTCCAGAGGCTTGTTTACCTGTTAGCTTTACCTTCCGCCTCCAGAGGCTTGTTTACCTGTTAGCTTTACCTTCCGCCTCCAGAGGCTTGTTTACCTGTTAGCTTTACCTTCCGCCTCCAGAGGCTTGTTTACCTGTTAGCTTTACCTTC
>CM067477.1:40819988-40830699 GCA_034552555.1 Semaprochilodus insignis
TATACGGGGGACACTCAGGTGGTATACAGGGGACATACAGGTGACACACAGGTGGTATACAGGGGACACTCAGGTGGTATACAGGTGACACACAGGTGGTATACGGGGACATACAGGTGACACGCAGGTGGTATACGGGTGACACACAGGTGGTATACGGGGGACACTCAGGTGGTATACAGGTGACACACAGGTGGTATACAGGTGATACACAGGTGATAAACAGCTGAACAAGTGATGAAGTGCAGCAGCAAATATTGCACAATACTTGCTTCACCTGGAGTATATAAATAGACATGGTCCATATAGTGTTCTACAGTAGTGAGTGTCTGATGCTTTGCTTGGGGAGGTGCCGGTTATAGAGCCTCACAGCAGTGGGGAGAAAAGAGCTGCGGTATCTCTCCTTACCACACCGCAGGGTCAAATGCACAGCCCAGAACAGAACTTGACATGCTGATCAGCTTGTCCAGTTTCTTCCTGTCTGCAGTTGTGATGCCGACCCCGCCCCCCAGCAGACAGTGCTGTACATATCCGATATCCTGATACTGTGATGTATGTGGACGGTATAATGGTATTGACTTTGGTTTTCTGTTTTGAGTCTGTAAAGGCCCTGAGTCTGTCTGTCTGTGCACTGTATTAACATCCCAGCATGCTAAGTGACCTGAAAAATACAGTATGATAAACGCACCTTTGTTTGCTTCTTAATACAGTTAAGGCACATAGAGAGGGAACTCTAAGTGTACAATGGCCTTACGGTTAGCGCTGTGTGTTGTGCATTGTTCAAAGGGAAACCAGGAACAACATAAACAAGGAAGAGTGCTGGAACAAATACAGATAATCAGTTTAACAGGAATTCATGAGGGGAGGATGCGGTGACTGAACAGCCTTATAACAATAAAGGTTTTATGAGCTTCCTGCACATACAGCAAAACACCTTGGCTCACTAAACCCCCAGTGAAACAGTGATGCGTGACTATGTATGTGTATGGTATATCATAAATTGATTAACTGACATTTTAAGTTTTTTTCATGGTTTGTTTAATGACAGCTTATAAAACGCAAACTTAAAAATGATCAAGTTGATTCGGGCTTGAATATAATATTTTCAATTCCAATTATTTTTTCATTTTTTTCAGTTTTTCAGTTTTTAAAAATGTAAAAACTTGATATCAACACTACATTCTGTAAAACCCTGATGACCAGCTGATTCTAGATCCACTAGAGGGGGCTTCCTACCCTCTGTAGTGGGGTCCTGTCTGCTGTTCAGGGATATTTACAGGTAGTTCAGCTTTACAGTAAAGGAAGTTTATTCCTACGAGGGGCATTTCCCCTTGTTTCTCCTGTGTGTTTTATCTTTACTTTCATTTTTATTAATTTTGAATTTAAGACTTACACTTTCACTTCAGTTGAATTTCTGGAGAATTCTGTTCTCTTTGATCTTTGAATCATTGAGTAATGTGTACTGTACTTCTACCCATTAAAAGTGTTTACCAAAAGTGCGGTCCCAGACGCTGATTCAAAGACTATAAATAGAATTACTTGGCTACCATATAGGGTAGGGTGGAGGAAGAAGACCCCTGGGATAAGGACCCCCCCCCTCCGTTTCTGTTGCTGTCTGAGTAAATGATGTTGCCAAATCTTGTACAAATTTACAGTCCAAGAAAGTTTGTTAAGGTTTGTGGGGAGAGCAGTAAATTTGGGTTTAATAGGAATATACTATAACATACACTACCAGTCAAAAGTTTAGACACCCCCATCTAAACAGGTGTTGTTGGTGATCTTAAAGACTCTACAGTCGTACACTTAACAGCTCCAACTGATGAGAGTCTGAACCAGTACATACCCTGATATACCACATATACTCCTGATGGACCACAGCTCTGGAAATAAATAAGAGCCCACTCCAGTTTCTTCTTAAATCAGCATCTCCACATGTACAGCAGGTTCTTAGTGAGGAACAGAAGGTTGGGTTCTAGCTTTACTGGCAGATACAGTGAGCGTCTGGTTCATAAGAACAAGGTCAAGCAGCAAACACACAGGACAACTCGGCTACAGACTGGCAGAGGGGCAAAACCGCTCTCACCAAAACCACGCCACCTCATTCGAACATCACTTAACCACCGTAAGATGACCTCAAGTGACCTACAGAGAGACTGGCGAGCGGTGGCTGGGGTGAAATGCACAGCGAGCATGGTTCTAAAAACAGGCTTCTGGAGGGTCATTAGTGATTTTCTAAATAAACAGATCTAAATACAATATTTGATCTGGAATTTGGGACACGTGTTTCCAGTAGTGTATAGAATCAAACAGAACTGCTCATTTTGGTCCAACACAAACCCAGAAACTGTACAACTAGAGGAACTGATCACTTTCAGGTGGTCGCTAAAATTTTTCCAGAGCTGTATTTCTCCATATCTCCACCTCTAATATATATTTAGTGGTGTAAAAACTTTGATCTCTTTTCCTGCACAGTGTAAAAGCTCTAGTTCTCCTTTCAGTTTAGTGAATATTCATGATGGACAGACCAATAGAATTGCTCCAAACCTGCTTAGAAATAAACTATCTTGAGCTGCCTCTATTCCTGAAGAGTTAAGCCCGCGTTGTTGTATATTAATTATCCACTAGGTGGCAGTGTAGTCACTATAATCACTATAATCGACTCCAGATGATTAATCATGGAAACCTTTTGCACCGTTTTCTAATAAAGTGTATCGTGGTTAAATGATCCCATAGATACGCTCTTAGCAAGAATGAACTTATTAGTGATTAGAGTACAGTGTAGGGAGTCATGGTCACATGGTGCACTCTGCAATGCACTGGGAAAATCCGGAGCTGAAAATGTGACTCCTTGTGACCTTGTTTGTGTACAGCTGATACCCTTTGTCCTGGAATAATACCCGAGGGAAACACCGGCAGTGCTGTCAGGTTACCCTTTGGTCGTGATGTTGCTCAGGTGTGTCCTTAATCAAGTTTAGCGATGTTCTTTTGGTTCACAGTGTGTTTGCATGCAGTTTCCCAACCGAACCTAATACAATACGGTCTAGATTGGTGTTTTGTCATCGCCAATGACAATAAGACGGCTTATCAGACAAGAACTGATTATAAACAGGCTGGAATTTCTTTGAAAATATACTCACCCTCAAAAAAATAATAGCTGCACAAATAGCCGCGCCCAGAAGGAATCAACCAGCAGGAATGAAACTTGGTGTGTAGGTTTGACATGGCGAGACATGCTAATGATTCAAGTTTCACACTCGGCTGCACATGTGACGTTAGCAAGGACGGGCCTTATCTCTGTACCTGACTGACCCAACAGCCACGATTACAGACATCCAGCGAGCAGTGATGTCCTCCATGAGTCATCCTGTGCAGCACCATTGGCAGACGGCTGCACCACGCAGGACTACATGCACACAGACCGTTACCACGACTGTCCTTAACACCACGTCACCGTCACCAAAGACTGCAATGGTGTCGTACCAGACTGTCATGGAGTGACTCAGAACGGCAGCGGGTCATCTTCAGTGACGAGTCCCGCTTTTGTCTCGGTGGAGACGACCAACGAATCCGTGTGTGGAGGCACCGTGGTCAGCACCAAGATGAACGGTTTGTGGTCACACGTCCAGAAGGCCTGGTGTCACTCCACCTCCACCCCTACCGCACCATCTGCAGGAACTGTGTGAGGATATTCAAGCTGCATGGGATGGATTATCACAGGACACCATTAGGAACCTCTACAGCTCCATGCCGAGACGTCTGGAGTGTTGGGTTAGCAAACACGGCGGCCTGACGCCATACTGAGAGACAGACTTCTGTATGTGTAGCTCAATAAATATTGATCATATCAGTCTAAATTTATCATCAGTTATTGATCCTGGTGACCTTTATCTTCCTTCCCAACAGCACCTCAATCCCACACCTCCTTCTGGGTGCAGCTGTTTGTTTGATGATGAGTGTACTCTATCTCATAATGAGAAGTATTACACCCATATCAACTAGATTTAAGAAGTTTTCACTTAAGTTTTTTGTGGTCTATCTGCTGAAGCTACGGGCTGTTTCTATTGACCTCAATTTAGCGCTGTGCATTTTCTGTATTCCTTTGAACTCATTCACTGTTTGGGTTTGTGCTTGTCACTAGAAACTTGCAGCTGCAGAAAAAAAGCAGGCCCTTTTTTTAGCCAGACACACCACATCACACACCTCTATTTAGTCTGCGAGGCCCCCTGTGGTGGAAATAGCAACACTGCTTGTTTGTACTGATCTCAGATCTGTATGTGACGCTCAAGTCCTCCCAAAACTACAGAGGAAACCACAGAACTGGTCTGGGACCAGCTGAAAAGAGGGCAAAGCGAAATAACCGCCATTCTTCCACTGGCTTCCACCTCTTGCTGATGCTCTGACGGGGATTTCCACCGCCCGTCCCATTTCCTGGCCCTTCCCCGGCCGTGTTTTCTCCCAGGCGCGCTTAAACACAAGTCTACTGTCTCCACACATACGAGGGGCTACCTTCATGAAAGCTGAACAAAGTCGTTTAAAGCCATGGCGGAGTCAAAACTCAACTTTGAATCAAGCATGCAGTGTATGCGAGCACTGTTACACTCCGAGAATAAGCCGAGAAGGCCGGAGAATCCAGACAGCCCTTCTAATTAGAGCATACAGCTGCTTTAAAGGGGCTTTACACTGACTGATTCCGCATTCCTCCATAAATCAAGGCTATTCAAAGTGTTTTGGTGTGAAGTATTTGATTGTAGACACCCGGGGTCATCGTGTGCACGTGTCTTCTGAGTCTCAGGTAGACCTTCTTAGTTGCAGTCTATGTTCAGAAGTGTGCAGACCCCTTCCAGCTATGTTAAGGTCACCCCAGGCTCACACAGCTTGTATCTTCTCCATATAAAAGACGCCCCCCCCCCCGCCAACGCCTCCACTGCTGGAGCTCCATCCAGTACTTTTGGAATTGTTGGAGTGACCCAGAACAGATCATCCAGCATCAGTACCAGATCTCACTAATATTCAATCAAATCCTTACAGCAATGTTTCAACATCTGTACTTGACCTCAAGCTAATTCTCACAGCAGTGTTCAAACATCACTGCCTGACCTCAGTCAAATCCTCACAGCAATGTTCCAACATCGGTACCTGACCTTACTAATGGTCAATCAAATCCACACAGGAATGTTTTAACATCAGTGCCTGACTTCACTAATGCTCAATCAAATCCTCACAGCAATGTCGAATCAGTATCTGTTCTCAAACAAATCCTTATAGCAGTGTTCCAACACCAGTATCCGGGCTCAATCAAATCCTCAAAGCAATGTTTTAACATCAGTACCTGAACTCACTAGTGCTCAATCAAATTCTCACAGCAATGTTACAACATCGGTACTTGACCTCACTAATACTCAATCAAATTCTCACTGCAATGTTCAACATCGGTACTTGACCTCACTAATACTCAGTTAAATCCACACAGGAATGTGAAACATCAGTACCTGACCTCACTTGTGCTCAATCAAATCCTCACAGCAATGTTCCAACATCAATACCTGACCTCACTAATACTCAATCCAATTCTCACTGCAATGTTCAACATCAGTACCTGACCTCACTTGTGCTCAATCAAATCCTCACAGCAATGTTCCATCAATACATCAATACCTGACCTCACTAATACTCAATCCAATTCTCACTGCAATGTTCAACATCAGTACCTGACCTCACTAATACTCAATCAAATCTTGATGTTGCAACATTAGTATCTGGCCTCAATTAAATCCTCACAGCAATGTTCCAACCTCTGGTGTGAAGCCTTCAAGGTAGAGTCGAGGCTGTTACTGCTGCACAAACTCACTATTAATACCTTCAGTGCAGAAGAAAAGCTCAGCCTACGGTCTGCAACCGTATGGGCACAGTGAATGATGATGTGGGGTGACTAGTATGATATAATATGAGCTAGATAGAATATGAGCTATTTCTCTAAAGTGCTCTTATCAGTTCCTCTCTCAAGTGCTAAATATTATTCTGCTGCCATTCTGAGTGTGAAAAGTCGAGAGACGAACCCTCATGCTCGAAATGGTGTCAAAACAAAGTACATGCATATGATAGGTGTTACAGCAGAAGCATGTGGAGCGTGCAGAACGCATTAAAGTGTTTTTGCTCTGGGTGGAAAGTCCCTGCACCGCCTTCTTGTGGTGTGCTTTGAGTATAGGCCTCACAGATACAGAGGCGAGGTCAAACTTTCCACTCATTTCTAAGGGCCCTAACCGCGGTGACTGCTCGAACTCTACGGCGCGCAGCTTCGCGCGAACAACTTTGCTCTTGTGGAGCTTTCAGATTCGAGGTGTCAGAATTTTCTCATGAGCGTGCTACTGGAAAACATTGCACCATTACACTAAAAGTTGGAGTGCATCCCACATTCGGTGCACATTACTGCTTAGTGTGCAGGCCCTGAGCCGCCCATGTACCAGGTGGGTGAGGTGGCAGTTGCTGCACCCGTGAGAGGATTCTGTGTGTCTTCTGCAGCAGCGGTTTCAAAGCCTCTGCATAAGCCTGATACAGATGGATAGACTGATTACAGTGAAAGTTGCACAGTCACAGCAGTAACTGTCTATAAAGTCAAGAAGTCAAAACACTTCAACTCTATGGAATCAAGAATGCATGCTTCAGTAGCTGAGAGGATTTGCATACAGTGGTGCTTCTGTGGTGCTGTCAGGGCAGTTCTGCTGATGAGTTGTTTGTTGTGTTCTTTTTTTTTTCATGCACCGCCTATCACAGCGAGATCACCACTGTTTACAAAACAGCATGCACAAAGACCCCAAGAGGGGCATTGGCCTGTGCCCGCATTTGCCCTCAGACTGTGCAGGTTTGAACTACATTTCTGGGCAGGGAGAATAAACCCAGGCTAAAGTTTAGCATTGCTATTGTAGCAGCAAACTCCTGGCTGGCGCTGCCTCTGCATAGAGGAGGTGTGGCAATGAGGGCGGCAAAGCGCAGAGGCTCATGGTAGCCACAGTTACTCCTGAAATAGGGTTTGTAGTTGTTGTTGTTTGTTAACACTGCATGTGTTCATTGTGTTCCTCTATGCTGTGCCTGGGATTATGTGTCCGTCGGCTGGTGTTGAAGGCCTGATGGCGAAACTCGACAACCGGGCCTGCCTCTCCTGTCAGTTCGGTGCTCTCCTCTTGAGTCATTGCCTTGCCAAGGGTCTTATTCTGCTGATGCTACAGCAGGTGTTCTCAACCTTGTCCACCTCAAGGCCCACCTGATAACAGCTACAAAGTAAAGCGGCCCAGCAGAACACCAAAATCAACTTCAATAAATCCAATTTCTCCCAAAAAACTTGGTTGAAGAACAAGCTGCGAAAGCACCCCAAGAAACCTCTCCATCAGGGGCTAGCCAGCGGCTACGTAGTCTCTAACTGAAGATGTTTAATTAGCCTGCTGCGATGTTCTTATTAATATACATGTTTTTATATTACTATACTTAATTTAACACTAATATGGTTATATATATCCTTTCCGGCTCACTACAAGCTACTGCCTCCACCTGAGTAAATCCCCATGGACCACTAAAGGGTGCTTCATGGCCCACTGGTGGTCCCACAGGTTGAGAAATTCTGCACTACAGTATGGTAACTCTAGGTCAAACTGTATATCACCTGCTGTAGGTCACCCTGTATAGCCTGGAACAGTCCTTTAGAAGTCAGAGGCATTGGGTCGGGAGTTCTTCACGCCATGTGTTAGCGTCACACGCACAGACTCAAAAAGAAGATCCGGCATGATGCTAAAGGTCTCAAATGATCTCCAAATCAACATTACACTGATGTAGATATGCTGATGGCATATAAAGGCTCAAATGTGAACTGGGCTCAGCTTTCTTATGTTACCGTAGGAACACAGCGTTAGCATTAGGATGGTTCGCTCTAAGCCTTAGTTTATGTTATTCTCTCAGGCTTCGACTCTCAGTTCTTCCTGCCCAACACCCATATACCAGGGGTTGCACGGACCTGTTGATTTTACTGCTCGGCGATAGAGCTTTAGTAGTCAGACACCTCATAGAACACAACAGCCTGGAAATTTGAGAGTCTGTACCTCCGGTTTCTTGAAGACTAGCAATGCAACCCAGGCTTCACTGGAAAGGGTATATCAGGCTCTCCGGTCTCCCCTGATCTACAGAGCCTCAAAGGTCTGATATTGATTGTCATTATCTGCAGTTTCCTGGAGACTACAGTAAAAAGTCACGTGTGGTTGGACAGGAAGCGTAATGGCCTATAATCCTGTAAAGGTGGGCCGGAGCTTAGGGAGCCAGCCTCGTGACTGAAGGGTCACTGGCTCAATTCCCTGACCTGGCAGGACATGACTGAAGTGCCCTTGAGCAAGGCACCTAACCCACAACTGCTGCCTGAGCACCATGGATAGTGTGTGTGTGTGTGTGTGTGTGTGTGTTCTGGTAAAGGCCACTCTATGGGGACAACAATCTGTTTACACAGTCACGTCATGGGGACCACTTTCGGTATGGGGACCAAAAATCGGGTCCCCATAAGTAAAACCGTTTTAAATGAATGTAGGAGCTGTTCTAAAGGTATCTGTGTGGTTTCTAGAATTGGCCCATAACCCATGTTCACCCGCGAGTGTGTGTGTGTGTGTGTGTGTGTGTGTGTGTGTGTTTTACTGCACGAGTGGGTTAAATGCGGCAGACGAATTCCTCTGTGTGCAAGCACAGTTGGTTCTACATTCTGGGGATTTGGAGACCCCTCTGGTGGACACATGCAATTGCATGCAACGTGCAGAAGAAGGTCATCATTTCTTTATCAGTATTCTGTCGACTTTGCATTTGAGACCTAAACATTGAACTGGATGTTCTTTTTGAGCCTGTGCATGTGACGTAGATGCATATCAGTAACAGTAACCAAACACAGTAACCAAAAAACCTGCTTCATTCTGAGGGATAAAGGGTGGAAAATGGGCATGTAGAGTCCATATAAACATTGCGGGGGGGTGGGGGGGGGGATTAAAATGCAGGACAAAGGCATGACATGAGAGTTTGACGCTGTTTAATGCAAACAGATGTATACGCAGTCTGTTAGTGAGNATAAACATTGCGGGGGGGTGGGGGGGGTGGGGGGGGGAATTAAAATGCAGGACAAAGGCATGACATGAGAGTTTGACGCTGTTTAATGCAAACAGATGTATACGCAGTCTGTTAGTGAGGGATCCAGAGGATCCACATGAGCCCACCTCACGTGGTGGTTTCTGATTAGGCCACGTCCTGCTTTGCCTAGACAAGAAGCCGCTCTCTCTGGCATTCCTCTGTGTGATTGTATCAGCGCTGTCACGCTTCACCCTGCTCTGCTGAGAGGTTTCGTCCTCAGAAGTAGCTTTAACATGAGGGGGGACTTCCTCAGCATGCTCTACCATGTGGGTGGAGAGGGCCTTCCTTCTTCGCTGGAATGGAGGCTTCCTCATGTTTGTGGTCAAGGTTACATTGGTTGTTCTGGATGAGCCACATTCTACCTACACTTAATTGTGGTGACAGCTGGACGAGGCAGGAGAACAAATCAGCCACGACCACCCACATAATACCTGCTCTGTGGTGGTGCTGTGGGGGTCCTGACCATTGAAGAACAGGGTAATACAGTACACAGAGGAACAGATGGACTACAGTCTGGAACTGTACATCTACAGAGTGTCCTATATGGTCAGTGGAGCTGATAGAGTGGACAGTGAGTGGAGACAGAGTGGAGGTAGTTTTATTGTCAGGGTGTATAGGTCAGGAGACTTATTCACCTTTCTACAAATGCTAATAGATGAGATCTCACCAAAGATACGCAGCTTGCTTACTTTCACATTCTGTTATACATTTCGATACCTGTTTCAGGGCTGTTTATCTGATGGGGAGAGTCATAGTGGTCTACCAAGTCTTGCAAGTGGTTGATTCTCTGTATCAATTTTCCTTTGACTTGCTTCTTCTTCATGCATGCTGATTATCTTATATCTAATCTTTCCAAGTTTGAAATTGTATAAATGGAGGGTTCATGAAATTTCACACTGATATACTTCAGAAAACCTTACAAATTTGGATATGACTTAAGCACACCGTAAGTGGCCGTACCAAGACACTTAGAGCAGGTTTGAATAACTCTGATTTAGAGAGCCAAAAAATGTAGAGCACTGTAATAAGACTAGATGACGTCAAACTGTGCAGGATAATAGGGCGTTTCTCTCCCTCTCCAACCACACATGACTTTTTATTGTATTCTGTAGGAAACTAGAGATAAAGACCTTCACTATCTGATCTTTGAAGCTCTGTAGATTCTACAGGTCAGTAGAATGTGACCTCTTCAACAAGCCCTGGATGGCATTGCTAGCCTTCAGGAAATCAGAGATACAGACAGCAATATTACCAGACTCCTGGTGGTGGTGGGGGTAGTGGTGGTGGGGATAGTGGAGGTAATGGGAGGGGTGGTAGTGGGTTGGGATAGTGGAGGTAGTGGTAGGGGTAGTGGTGGCGGTGGTGGTGGCAGTGGTGGTGGGGGTGGATGTAGTGGTGGGGTGGTGGTGGGGATTGGTGTAGTGGTGGGGGGTGTGGGGATAATAGTAGGTGTTGGAGGTAGTGGTGGGGTGGTGGTGGTATTGGGATAGTGGAGGTAGTAGTGGGGTAGTGGTGGTGGAGATAGTGGTGGTGGGGGTAGTGGTGGTGGTGATGGTGGTGGTGG
>CM067477.1:40858608-40879762 GCA_034552555.1 Semaprochilodus insignis
CCACTGATGAAGGACTAGAGGATGACCAACACTGCACTGTGCAGCAGCAGATGAGCTATCGTCTCTGACTGTACATCTACAAGGTGGAGCAGCAAGGTAGGAGTGTCTAATAGAGTGGACAGTGAGTGGACACAGTGTTTAAACACTCCAGCAGCACTGCTGTGTCTGATCCACTCACACCAGCACCACACACACTAACACACCACCACCACGTCAGTGTCACCGCAGTGCTGAGAATGATCCACCACCCACATCATACCTGCTCTGTGGTGGTCCTGTGGGGGTCCTGACCATTGAAGAACAGGGTAATACAGTACACAGAGAAACAGATGGACTACAGTCTGGAACTGTAGAACTACAGAGTGTCCTATATGGTCAGTGGAGCTGATAAAATGGACAGTGAGTGTAGATACAAGGAGGTGGTTTTAATGTTATGGCTGATTGGCGTATATGATTGTCCTTCACTTTGCCATTGTAGTAATATTCATATTTGTTGCAGGACCTGATGTAGGTACATTATAATAGGCTTTTCAGGCTACGTGATGCATAGCACAGTTCCTGGTTTGAATGGTCCAGTAATTTCCAGACTGCCCCCCACGTTTTGAAAAGGAAATGTCAGGTTTTGCATACTGTACTTAACGGCTGTATAGAAGAGATACACTCTGAAACTGTACTATTGGGACCGAAACCTCTTGGGGAAACTGCCACAGACTCGCCACTATGAACCTACTCACTGTCTACTTTGAATGAGGGGTACCCCATCTCTCAACTTCACACGGTGGGTGTCGGTGTTCTGAGAGGTTTGCTGTATTCGGTGGCTGGAGTGGAGGTGTTTTGATGGTATTCAAGCAGTCACTGAAACCCATAATGAAGAGCGGTGCAGACTTGGCTAACAAAGGGTGGTGGAAGTACCCTGGTGTTGCTGCCCCTGTCTCGACTCTGGTGTGTTTGAATCATGGAAAAAAGAAGCAGTCGATTCCACGCAGCTCTGAATACACCCATATAGTCCAGAGGCCCCGCATTAGTAAGCAAAGCACCACAGAAGTAGGCCTTATTGCACATATAGAAAGTGAACCAGTTTCCTCCACAAGCTCTTAATACAGCGATAAAGCATACGCAGCCATGCGCTGCTCTGATTTTATCACAGGTGAGTGGTTCTCTCACGCACTATGCAAAGTAGAGAAACGCCCACATATCTATGGCTAAATCACTGTAATGTACGGCCTCACAAGGCTAGATTTATAAACTACACTAACATTATACACACACACACACAGGACCACCTCAGAGCAGGTATTATGTGGGTGGTGGAGTGACACTGACGTGGTGGAGTTGTGCTGGGATGAGTGGATCAGACACAGCAGTGCTGCTGGAGTGTTTAAACACTGTGTCCACTCACTGTCCACTCTATTAGACACTCCTACCTTGCTGGTCCACCTTGTAGATGTACAGTCAGAGACGATAGCTCATCTGCTGCTGCACAGTGCAGTGTTGGTCATCCTCTAGTCCTTCATCAGTGGTCACGGGACGCTGTTGGCCGGATAGTTTTGGTTGGTGGATGATTCTCAGTCCATAACACCTGCTCTGTGGTGGTCGTGTGGGGGTCTTGACCTTTGAAGAACAGGGTAATAAAGTATTCAGTGAAACCTACATATAGATAGTTATAGTGAAACAATGTAAATGCTATTTTCCACTAATGCCTCTATGGGATTTCCTGTGTTTCGTAAACGTTGAACTAACAGTGCCACACATTGGGTTTTCCGTTTGGTCATCAGCAGCATGAAGTCACAGATACATTGTCATGGTGACAGCACTGCCATGGAAAGTGGAGGATCATCAAAGGAGAGCTTTATCAGCGTAGGTTGATTTTTCAGGTGGAGTAAGGGAGGTGCTCTGCACTCCTTTATTTGTTTGTGACTCTCCCTCCAAAAAACACAACGTCCAGTTTTAGTCCACTGCTGTGACTAACAGCAAAAGTGAGGAAAATTGAACATTTCCACTTACAGTGGCAGAAATTTCCATTCCGGATACAATCATCATTAAATGACCATTTTTCCCCCTATAGAAATTAACAGGGCCAAAAGGTTCAGCAGCGTAAACCATAGTGGTACAGGTCTTAATTAACCATGCGAGATATCATAGCGACCATCATACCAATCACCTAACAACACTGGGAATACCCTAGCAACCAACAGCAACACCTTAGCAACTATTTTGGACATTACAGCACTTGCCTAGCAACAACTTAGCAACCATGGGGGATACCATAGCAAAAATTACAAACACCATAGCAATCAAACAGGACACTACAGCAACTACCTAGCTACACCTTATCAGCCTGAGGGAATACCAACGCAACCAATACCAAGACTTTAGCAAGTAATTGGGACACCATAGCAACTATCTAGCAACAACTTAGCAACCATAGGGAATACCATAGCAATCAATACAAACATCTTAGTGACCAGCAGCTGCCTAGCAATGTCTAAGCAACCACTGGAAATCAACCACCTAACAAAACCCTAACAAACACTTAGGATACCATAGCAATCACCTAACAACCACTGGAACACCATACCAACAACCTAGCAATCCCCTACTAACCACCAGGGATATCAAATCAACCACCTTGCAACCCCCAGCAACCACATGGGGTACCAGAGCAAACACCTGGAATACCATAACAACCACTTAGAAACACCCCACTTTGGGGTTACCATAGCAACTGCTTAATAATTAGCAATCACAGGGAATACCATAACAACCAAGTAGCAATGCATTAGCAACCATCTGGGTTACGGCAGTTATCGTCTAGCAACATTTTGCTCAGCCGCTCAGCAGCTTCAGGAAACACACTTCACATGTCACAGCTATGGGTGAAGCTGTTTATCAGTGGATCTGTATCGCACCATTAAGGTTCCACTCTTATTTATTGTGTCATAGAACCCTTTGTGGCTCTATAGAACCTGTTTTGCATAGCACTCTTCATGTTAGTGGACCGTATGAGTAAACTCCTAACCACCTGCCGACCATCACACTGCTGACTGTCATGTGGTTATGATTAATGCTATAAGGAACGAGCACACCGAAATGTCAGTTACACATCACAGAGCAGCTCCAGACCACCGGAGAGCTTTTGGGGGGCTTGACAGTAATTTCAGGAGCCACCTTCTGCAAAACCTCAAGGGCAGTATAACCTACAGCCCACTGACAGTTTAACACTTAAGGCATCGGACCACTAACCATCATAAGGTGACTCACCGTGAGATCTGCAAGACGGTGTTGCAGAACAATTAATGCATGTGTGATAATTACTGAAGATCGGCTGTGAGTATGTGCACTCAGAGCATTGTTGTGGTTTGTGGTTTCTTGATGAATGCTACAGTGACTTTATAATGACTAAAACCTGAAAAACATACATTAAAAATTTCATTACATTAAACTAATAATTAGAATCTCTATACTTTCATCTATTACTCAGAACTCATGTTCAAAATCCAAGTGGCTGATCAACAATCCCTTAATCCTGCTCCACACTATTAGGTATTAGGGAATAAGGTCGATTTTAACCCTGTAACGTTCTGCGCAACTTTTTGGTACAGCACATTTTGAGTCAATATATCTTAATGAAGAATGTTGAACTGAACTCAACCTGATTGTGACATCTCTACCAATCGGCAGAGGAATTATAGGCTATAAGCATCCACTAGCGGTCACTGAGTCATTCAAAAGATACACCCTTACTGTCCTCATCCACAGAGGAAGCAAGCGACAAGTAAATCACTCCACATTCTTTAAGATAAAGGTGTGTATGCTAAGCTAATATACACTCATCTTCAAAAGAACAGCTGCACCCAGAAGGAGGTGTGGGATTGCAGTGCTGTTGGGAAGGAAGATAAAGGTTACCAGGATCAATAAATGATGATCAGTTTGGACTGATATGATCAATATTTATTGAGCTACACATACAGAAGTCTGTCTCTCAGCATCTTAGTGTTTGCTAATCCAACATGCCAGACGTCTCGGTTCCTAGGTTCCTAATGGTGTCCTGTGATAATTCTGTGGTGTCCTGTGATAATCCACCCCATGCAGCTTGAATATCTTCACATAGTTCCTGCAGATGGTGCGGTAGGGGTGGAGGTGGAGGGACACCAGGCCTTCTGGACATGTGACACGCGACAACAAACCGTTCATCTTGGTGCTGACCACGGTGCCTGCACACACGGATTCGTTGGTCGTCTCCGCCAAGACAAAAGCGGGACTCGTCACTGAAGATGACCCGCTGCCATTCTGAGTCACTCAATGACAGTCTGGCACGACACCACCCGACAATCACAGATGGGGTGCCCATTTTTGAGATAACAGAGTAACAGAATCAGGAGAATTCTCAGTGGGCCGGTTGGTAGTGTTTACTATGAGCTAATGAATAAACAAGCTACACTGTTTAAGGTGGAAATTCCAAACTCAAGCCTTAAGGTATTAGCTAATTAAGTTTGACTGGCCAACAGCAACAACAACTGACCACAGAGTTTATAAGTGTTTTCACACATGAAGATGGACAGAGGTGGCAAGAACAGCAGGAAACCAAGGTGTGAAAAAGCTAGGTGGGCCGGGGGATGGGGAGATATCCGAGCAGGTAAGCAGTGAGACATGTTGACGATTAGGTTGTAGTAGTCTCACATGAAACACTGTGTGGAAAAAAGACAAGAAAGAGCAGTTTTCTTCTTAGTTTCTTAATTTAAAACTCTACAAACTCTACAAAATCACCTAAAATTAACAGAAGGTGAAGAAACAACTGTATTGACTGTATATCAAACACATGAATGTATGGCAGAGATATCTACTGAAGTCAACATGCTAACCAGTTAGCCCCGGCCCATCCTGTCTGGTAATACCACTCTGTACCTGAAGAGGTGATAGTGAGTCACTGTAGTAATGTAGGAGTGGAATCAGTCCAACATGAGAGGATGGAGGACTCTGTGTTGAAGCTGGCAGAGAGAAGGACACTGCACAAACTGCTGTCCATTATGGATGATGATGATGGGCTCCCACTGCCCACTGTTGTTTCTTTTCTTGCTTGCACAGAAGGGTGGAGTCAGGAGACCGAAAGCTGGGGATGTTGGAGTAGTTTATTTCATGGCGATCGCAGTTCACTCACAGCTCCTGTCCACGGACAGTCCCATCCAGTCCAACTCAGTCCAGTCCAAAGAAAGAAACTTGTCACAGAGTTTATATACACTGTTTCTCCACCCACTTAAGATACAAAGAGGATGTCTCAGCTGTCCTTATCTAATGTCAACATATGGTCAGCTGTTCTTCAAGTGGTGTATGACCTATGATCTGTAGACCCCTGATGGCAACATTCTCTTAGGGACTCCGTCTTGTCGTAAATGCATGAAGTTCTGTTCTGGTAATGCAGCTGTTCCCCACATGGTAAATGTATACACACTTGTATACAAAACACCCTTGTTTACAAAACACTGAAATCCAACAACACCATCGTTATGGACAAAAGGAGCAAGACAGACAGACAGACAGACTCAGGAGATCATTTGTCCCGAGAGCCATCAGGCTCTTCAACTCTTCCCAGTGGGGTCAGAAGAGGGAAGAGGATAGATGAGGACTGAATCTCTTCCGTTAAATCAGAGGTTTATTTATCTGCGCTATATGACACTTTACTGCATATCCTGGACACTCTAGACACTCCTGGACACTCTAGACACTCCTGGACACTCTAGACACTTTACTTAAATACCAGTATATGCACATTCAGTTTTGTCATTATCTGCTGATACCATGTGCCTCTTGCACATGTTTTTTTATTGCACTGCCTTTTTATCTCTTAATCTTAATTTATTATCTTAAAGCATATTTTTACATATTTTCTACTTGCCATCCACAGTGATATTTGTATTTTGTAGATAGATTTCTTTGTATATATTCTTGCCTCACTGTAATAATTGAGATATTTATCTATATATTTATTTATATTATTATTATTATTTATAGTTAATAATTTTTTGCTGAGCCTGTACTTTCAATACTGTACTGTGTATTTTATTACTATGCTGTACTGTGAAATTGCTACTGGCTGCTAAATTCAATAAAAACAACTAAAATCAATAAAGTATCTATCTATCTACCTATCTGTCTGTCTATCTATCTATCTATCTATCTATCTATCTCTGTTGAAGGTGCTGCTCCTTGTTAGATAATTTAAGGCCAGGTAGCCAATGAAAGAGCAGTAAACACAACCATGACTGAAGCTCTTGACCATTGCCGTCGCCGCTGTGCCCACTTTCAGCAAGAAACCATGTTCAGAGGAAGAGTTAACACTGGGGCTGCTTTCCACCACTGGAGATGCTCTTGGAGAGCAAAGGGAGGACCGTTTGCTGCTGAGGGTTTCTTCTACACTGATTAGGAGTGAAGAGGGAGGAGGAAGGGGGACTCTCTGCTGATGTGTAGCCCCCTATTTGTTTGGAGTAAGAATTCAACAGATTGCATCATCCTACTTACAACTTCCTTAACCAGTGATGCAATTAGCTTCATCTAGATACCGCTGCGATGACAATGACAACCCAGCTGACTCAAACTACTCTTTCCATAAGAATATTTGTTTTATTTTCTTATTGACGGGAGGTAAAAGCCTTTCAAAATGACAAAGTCACATTTGTGAGACGCCCGCGTTGGTTGGGATTGGCGTGTACAACCTGAAAGTGCCTTGCATTTAACTCAGAGCAGGTCTTGTAGTGTGGGGGCTGTGATCAAAACATGACTAAAAACATGACATAAAAGAAGTCAGTGAACGTCAGACTTCATAAATATTGGGTCACTGCATATGTTATGAAACGTTGATATACTCAGTAGGTTTTTCATTACATGGCCAACAGGCTACTATATACTGCATATTCTCAAAAACTAATTAGGATTAAGGATAAAGTGTGCATTTGGGATGGACCCTTAAACCTTAAAACGGATTCCACTACGGAATACCAAATACATTCACGTGAGTATCATATTCTAAATACTTTGGAATGCTTCAACATTTGTTTACATCCTAAAACCTAAACAATAGGCGGTAGCGCAAATTTTAGGGTGAAGGTAGCAATCCATGAATATATGCCTTAAATTGCTCCTTCCTTTCTTCACATCTGAAAGAGGTGCTCCTCATTGATACGGTCAGGGCAACTCTCTGAAGTCTGGTTCTTGCCATTGTTCTTTAAGTCGCTAACTGATTTAGCAGAGAAGCTTTCAGAGGTCAGTGGAACTGAAAAACTGAACTGACCATCCTGTACAAGTATAGATACCCTAAAGTATTAATAAACCACAACCAACATTTACTAGAGCAAGTACATCGATTACATACAAATTATGTTTGAATCTCATTTCTCTCCTGGCTGTGTCGTCTGGCAGCTCCATGAGTGAGCAGGCAACGAACCAAACTACATATAAACCTGCAATCACTTGGTTTATTACAGGGGCTTCTGGGAAATAGACAGATGGAATCACTGTAGTAACTTCACCAACGTAAGTGTATTCTGAATAGTATCTATTTACGTTGTAACTGTATCAGAATACAGTCATGGATAATCATGGATTACTGCTTGAAAAGTTCCCAGACCATCTGACCATCTTACAAAAGAGAAATATAACTGCAGAAGATGAATTTGCATTCTGTTTCTAAGAACTTCTAGGGGAGCCAATAATTGTGGCACATTTGGTTTTGTTTATATATATTACAATTTTTAATTAAACTTTTAATTTAATTCAGCAACTTTCTCATAACCCATTTACTCATCTTTTACCAGGGGTGCCAATAGTTGTGATTGGTTACTATACCAGTAAACATTGAATAAACACCTTTTGGAACCACTTTAGAATAAGGCTACCTTTATGAAGAGTGTATGAATGGTTTAAAAAGAGTTTATTAATGGTTATTAATTAGGTCATAAACACCTTCAATTTATTAATAAGCAGTTACAACACAGAAATAGCATTGGCAGCAGTGACCTGTTGCTAGTCTAACGGTGAACCCTCATTCTTTTATACTGTTAAAGCGCAGATTTTGATGTTTACAAACCCTGTCAGCATCAATACATGGTCATATTCATCATATGGAGGAGCTCATGTTTGCTCTTTTTATTAACGTGTTATAACTGCTTATCAACACTTTGTAAAGTGTTGTTAAAACCCTTTACAAATCCATTAAAAGGTAGTCTTATTCTAAAGTGATCCGAATATTCATGGTCCTCATTATACACAGTAAAAGGTCCAACCTAAAAAAATGACAAATTTGTTGCAAGCAATTGAAGAAGTTTTACTCAACTCTAAAAAGTGCTTTGATTGAAAGAATCATTCATTGAAAGTCCTTTTCCTTAGGGTTGAATAAACCAAATTCATTTCCTTGTAACAAATCAGACAAATCTGTTTTAGGTTGGACCAACGAAACACTTTTTTATGGTGATACAATCTGTTTTTTCAAGAGATTGTGCAGCACAACACCAATCAGTTTTCCAACACCAATCAGAATGCAACTGAAACACGATCATATCCTGATAATGAAACCTGGGCTATACTTGCTTCACACACGCAGTCCTGGCAGCAGAACAGAATTATGAGTGGGGCATACGAGAAATATGGAGGGTGTGGGGTTTGGGGTGGGGGTGGTGCAACGCTTGGTTTCACTTTGATTGTTGTAGAAACCTGCCACTAAAAAAGCCATGGGTTTAGTGGAGTGGGATGATTGGCTGGTGGGTCATTGCCCCGCTACATCAACTCCTGTTGCCGGGGGCGCTGGTTGGTTCGTTCACATGTACAGGTGGAAGGAGTGCTGCATGCTTGCGGTTGGACAGTAACTTGTGCCTAAGCCAAGCTTTCTCACTCACATCCATTTACTGAAAATGTAAGCTCTGTTGTTGGAAGAACAGTTCAACTGTGGAACTGCGCACTGCAGGACTGTGGGGTTGGAGGATCGCAGCTCCACTGAAGCTCTCGGCAAATTTACACTACATTTACATTTAGGGCATTTAGCAGACGCTCTTATCCAGGGTGACTTACAACCGTGCTTAGTGTTCAGTTAGAGAAGGTTTCCTAGCTAGCACAAGAAGGTTAGAGGCTAAAACTCGCCTTGAGCTCAGATGCTGCCTGAACAAGATCCAGTGCTGATACCTAGAATGAAGAATACAGAGATACATACAGCAGAACTGCTGTACCTAGCAATCCCCAGCCAGAGCTCATACCTACAATAACCATTAAGGTCAGTGTAAGTTCCAAAACAAAGCATTTCAGTATATACATCTATTAGGACTCACTCACTTAAGAGCTTTAAACAGAGATGGTCGCCAGTCTGCGTTTGAAGACCACCAGAGAGTCTGCTGTTTGGGCAGCCAGTGGAAGTTCATTCTACCATCTGGGCTCTAGGAGAGAGACTGGACACTTGTCCTACATGCATTTTGAGAGATGGTGGGTCAAACCAAGGTGTACTTGAGGCTCGAATGGCTGGAGGTACAGATGGACTCTTGATCATTGCCATATATTTAGGAAGGGGCTGGTCCGGTCTCGGCTTTGTAGGCAGCAAATGTCCCACAAGAAGGTAGTGCAGATTTTAGGGTGAAGGTAGGAATCCATATATATAGCTATTTAAATTGCTCCTTCGTATCTGAATGAGGTGCTTCTCACTGATAGCATCAGGGAAACTCTCTGAAGTCTGGTTCTTGCCATTGTTCTTTAAGTCACACTGATTTAGCGGAGAAGCTTTCAGAGGTCAGTGGAAGTCACTGAGCTGAACTGACCAACCTGTACAACTATAAATACCCTAAAGCATTAATAAATCACAACCAACATTTACTAGAGCAGGTATGTCAATTACATAGAAACACCAATAACACTAAGAGTTTTGTATTTTGTACAAATCCCTGCGGGGTGTGAGTGATGGGATCCATAGACTGGGAAGAGGTGGTACAGTGCAGGGAACGTCTCGTTCCGTGTGTGGAAAATGGCTCCAAAGCAGATGTTAATGATTGGCTAAAAGGAGTGACTGCATTTGGGCGTGCCAAAGACCATAGTGTGAAGGAAGTAGCTGAATCTGCAGGTGTATGGAAGCATAGGGTCCAGTGGCTAAAATCCCAGTATACAGGGAATTCTCCTCGGAATTGCACCAGGGAAGGCATCCACCAAATCTGGAACCAACTGACCAATTCTTTGATGTTAGAGTGTCTGAACATTGATGTGGCCTACATCCAGAAACTTGTCCAGTACATGCCAAATCCAATCACAGCTGTTACTGGGGCTCAAGGAGGTGTTACATGCTATTAAGTATATGTATATACAGTATATATGGTCTTTTTGTTATTGGTGTAAAAGATTTAGGACTTCCTTCTTAGATTCATTTCCTTCTTGCTCTGGCAGGTGACACTACAGCCTACCAACCAGCAGAACAACCATTAACCAAAGTCTTTATGATGGACGGAAGGAGCCAACAATACTGATGGCAAATGGAGTTAAACATGTACCTGAATAAAGTCTTAGGCCATTTCAAATACAGCCAATGCATTTCAATAGGAGTGGTGCTCACTTCATACAGAGATGCTCTCCAGTCTGCTGTTCAGACAGCCAATGGGAGTTCTTTCTGCCATCTGAGCTCCAGGACTGAGAGGACTCTAGACGCTTGTCTTCCATGCATCTTGAAGGATGGTGGGTCAAGTCCAACTTGAAGCTCGAAGCATTTGGGCCCAATCCCATTTCTTATTTTCCTGCCTACCCCTTGTTTTCGAGTGTAACCCTCCCCCATGAAACTGAGTTACAAGGGGTAGTGGTTGAAACCTACCCCCTATGAAATGGGACAACCCTTCAAAGCTGAACTTGGCTTTTTAATCACCAGCTTCATGATCAAATTTCCCCGTTTCACCTTAAATGGTGCAGCAACCTCAGGTACCAGAACATAGCTGCTGCACCATTTAAGGTGGAACGGGAAATTTTGCTAGGTAGTGCCGAGACATCAGCGTATTACTAGTGATTTGTTCAAGTGTGTTATGAAGACAATGACCCTAAATGCTTTTACAGTGGTTACCTTACAGTACAGAGGCTTTTTAACAGAGAAAATACTCATATTTATGGGTCTCGCTGGTCGCTTGTCAAGCCATCTTGCCGATGATTCGCAGGGCATTCTGGGAATTTTCTCACAAAATTCTGAAAAATCTCAATTTGAAGGGCCATGTAGTCCTAACACTTCTCCCATCCCCTCCATCTCAGCAACAATCGGGACAACTATAGTAAATTTTAAAAAAGAATGATGTGAAGATGCTGAAGAAAGCCTCCGCTGACACTGTCTTGCTTGAATATAAAAATATTTATTACAATATAAGCGCTCGTGAGAGGGATGTGGCCAATTTTTCCCTCTCCCTGTCCAGCCCAAAAACTCTCCCTTATATAGGCTGGTTGTTTTTGCAACATATAGAAACATCTGGCACTGATCTCATCTGTTCGGCATTCAGAAAAAGAAGAGATAGAGGGCCCTCAACTCCGGAAAGGAGCCTCAAATTTAAACTTTCTGTAGAGTGAAAAACCATATGAAGAGGCCCAGATACCACACAACCCTACCCCTAGATGTGAACGCGTAAAACAGAAAGGTAGGGCTAAGTGTTAGGGGCACAGGGTGAAATGGGATTGACCCTAAAGGTACAGATTGACTCTTGACCATTGCTATAAGGTGCTGGTCCACTCTTTGCTTTGTAGGTGAGCACGAGAGCTTTAAATGTGATGCCGGAAGCTACAGGAAGCCGGTGAAGGGAGCGTAGCAGTGAGTGAACTTGGGAAGAAGCCCATCAAATACCCCTCCAAGCTTGAAGCCCTGAATCTGCTTCAGGTTCAGACAGGGTTAAATCAGCCTGCTTTGTGGTTACACCTGACAAACTGAACCCTGACCAAAATGACTAGGACATGCAGAAATTACATGAATGAGAAAGTCAGCATGTGAGTTACCAGAGTAATGCTCATAAACACTGGCTCAACACATTCAGGGTGCTGAGAACTGTGGTTGCATGATCTGCAATTCGAGTGAGTATGTGAGAGAACACGAGAAAAGCTGAGAAATCAAAAGAGAGAATAAGAAAGAGAGGGCGCTTGGTGGCGGGTTGGGGGGTTGGGGCGCAGCACGAATGGTAGTGCATAGGAGGAATGATCGCTGGTGGCTCAATGTGAAATTCTTTGTAATGTGTGGGTTTGAGAGAGAGAGAGCGAGAGCGCGCAAGAGAGAGAGACACCGTGACAGTCAGTTACTAGTCAGTCGTACCACAGCATGGGAAATGTGACGTTTTCCTGTTCATGCTAAAATTAAGTACAGTTCATGCATGTTTCTTCTCAGGGAATTTTTTTCTGGTGTGGCCTCATTATAAGGTGAAACGAGGTGATGAACATGACGTGCTGCTGTTTCAAGAACAGAGCAGCAAGACATTGGCAGGCTCAAGCGTTTACAGTTCTTACATACAACCCACTTCAGTGTTTGAGAAAGAATACAGGTGCCAACCGCTGGTTCCTCTGTGCTAAGGGTGAGGGAACTGAGGAGTCCAGCACAGGTTGCTCATAACCCTGGCTTTGAACTACAACAACAGCCAAACCTGGTAAGCAACTGCTGGATTGAGTCAGGTGTGTCTGAGCAGGAAACTGACCCAACTGTGCAGGAGTCTGGCCCTACAGGACTGGAGTTCCCCACCCAGCGCTCTAAGCAATTACCCCAAAGAACTCTTTTGGGCACTTTTATCTCAAAAAGGGGAATTCCATTGATTTTTCTTCATAATTCAATCACTGAGATGTAAACAAAGTTGCTCAGAGTCGTTTGAAGTGAGATGGCGCATTGCAAAGAAACTTACCAATGTGCATTTCTTCACACTGGTGATCATAACACATATACAGCTCTGGAAAAAAAATTTAAGAGAGCACCTGAAAATGATCAGTTCCTCTAGTTGTACAGTTTCTGGGTTTATGTTGGACCAAAATGAGCAGTTCTGTTTTATTCTATACACTACTGGAAACCCGTCTCCCAAATTCCAGATCAGATATTGTATTTAGATCTGTTTATTTAGAAAATCACTAATGACCCTCCAGAAGCCTGTTTTTAGAACCATGCTCGCTGTGCGTTTCACCCCAGCCACCGCTCGCCAGTCTTTCTGTAGGTCACTTGAGGTCATGTTACGGTGGTTAAGGGACATTGGAATGAGGTGGCGCTCATCACGGTCAGTAGAGAGGGGTTTTGGCCCTCTGCCAGTCTGTAGCTGTGTTGTCCCGTGTGTTTGCTGCTTGACCTTGTTCTTATGAACCAGACGCTCACTGTATCTGCCAGTAACGCTAGAACCCAACCTTCTGTTCCTCACTAAGAACCTGCTGTACATGTGGAGATGCTGATTTAAGAAGAAACTGGAGTGGGCTCTTATTTATTTCTAGAGCTGTACTGTGCTGCTTGAATGATTGTGATTTCCCAAAAAATGTGGCCTTAAAAAAAAAAAACATCAGTAATAACCCAAACAACATCATAACATTTCACCCATTTATTGAACTAAGGGATCCAACATTAAGTGTCTTGATTGGCAAAAGGTTGTGAATCTCTAGAATGACCAGGTATTGGCGATAAATTGGGTCTGGAGGTTTAATCTACTGTTTTCTTTAATCATCTTAAACCTTCTTCACCATCGCCACCGTCTTCACAATCAAAGTCTGGTCTTTACCACAGCTCAGGAAAACAAAAAGCTGCACTGTCAAGCAGATAGCATACAAATTAAGGAAATTCAACACCACTGTTACCATTCCCAGGAGTGGTCATCCAACAAAAATGACTCCAAGACTAAGGCTCATAGAATACTGTGGAAGAACTCAATAAGGCCGAGGGTAACAGTCGAAGCCCAGGGTTTACACTTGCTAATGTCAGGCAAGTGCTAAACAAGTATAGCATGTATGGAATGATAGCATGGAGAAAGCCAGGAAGAACATTTCTACCTGTTTACAGTTTCCAACATACCAACTGGATGAGCCTGAAGACTGAAATAACGTCCTGTAAATAGATAAGGCAGTGATTGATCTTAATAGCTCGAATGAGGGATATTATAGTTGGCAAAACCGAATGCTGCATTCCAACATAAGAACCATGAAACATGGTGGTGGCAGTATTAGGGTTTGGAGCCAGTTTACTGCTTTTGGACCAGGATAGGACAAGGCTATGAATTATGGATTATACATTGTAAAATAAAAGTTTGTCAATTTAACTTAAATTATTTCAGTCTTTGGTTGCCAGACAGAGGCTAAAGCAGACAATTAATAGCAGGTCTTTTGGCTGGTTTGGGAGCTGGATTACTACCTGAATGGGGTTATTAGCTGTATTATTTGATCCTGGTCAGTGAGATGGTGGTTTGATGAGTATTCTGATATGTGAAATACGTCACTATTTCAGCCTTTTGTTTATATTATAAAGGCAAAAAGAGGGATAAAGAGCTAATATAATAGTAGTGAGTGGATTTTGGAGGGTTGGTCATCTCTGGGGGGTCTGATGAGTGTCTTCATGTGTGAAATGCATCACTATTTTAACCCTTTGAACGGTAGTAGGTGGAGTTGGGGTGGTTTTTGGAGCTGGCTGGTGGCTGGTCAGAGGTGGGTGATCACCTGGTCACTAATGGGAGGGACTTTTGAGTGTTCTGATATACGAATCATATGCTGTTTTTTCGTTATCAATGAAAGCTAAAAGCAGACAGCTAAATCTCTATCTGGATGCCGACATGCTGGCTTGTTAGGGTCAGGTCTGCTGAATGTTTTGAAGTGTGGATCATGTCTGTAGCTCACACTGTTCCTGAAGTTACGAGGACTAGAAGACAGCTATACATGATGCCTGTAAAATGCAGGTTTCGTGTTCAAAGCATTATGTGGCAAAAAGCAATGGAGCTAGTTTCATTCCTTCATAACTTGAATCAATGGCTTTTTAGATAAAAGTAATTTTTTGAGTTGAATTAGTCATTCGTAAGTTTAAGTTATTGGTTTAAAATTTCGTTGAGGCTTTCTGGGACCAAAAGCAGTGTGTGATTGTATGTTCAGCAGAGAAATCATGGCAAGAACAGCAATGCTACAAGCACAGAGCTTCACCAGATGTGTGAATGTGACTTTATAATGACTCCATGAAAACGTCCAGTCGTTAGTGTTAACATCTCATTAAAATGTCCAGTAAAAGGAACCAGATAATAAGCTTCTACTTGAACATTGTTTGCTTCTAACAGACTGTCTTATAACTGGATATATATCAATATAAAAGGCTGAGCAGATTAGCAGAAAGCTAACCAGCTATCAGGCTAACAGCACTTGAGTAAAAGACTTCAAATTCAAGCCGTGACATAAAGACCTACTTTAAACCTTACACACAAGCAGTAAACAAGCTAGTAAGATGCTAATTAAGAGCTAACAGTGTCTATATTTAAACTAGATAAATACAAAAATCAATAGCCAAACTAGCATGATGCTAACCCAGCTAGCCTCCATGGTGAAGCATCATAGCAGCACTGGTTTAAAAACAGACATTGCTGCAGTGTCTCTGCTTCAGTGGTGGACGAACTACACAGACCATGTACTTGAGTTAAAGTAGAGATCCCCAAAGTAAACTCCTCCTCCAGTATCAGTGTCACTTCCTCCCTTTAGACCTCCACTGGAGTAACAGTACTAAAGTATGTACCTTCAAATGTACTTAAGTATGGAGAGTAACAGGAGCATGATTTATTATGCCTCTAATGTCCTATTATCATTTCTGGAACAAGACTCTTAATCAGCTCAGTGTAGGTGAAGAGACTCGAGTGTCTCTCAGTCCACCAGTCTTTAATAGAAGATCATTCATTAGTCTGACACTGACGTCTATTACAATCATCATCAGCACAGAACACTGAAGGAGAACAGGTTCCATTAGCTAGAACCATAAAATAACTTTTTGCAAACATGCATACAACAATTTTTCCATAATGTAGTGGAGTAAACTGAGATATTAGAGTTAAACTAAAAAGTCCCCCAGAATGGAAATACTTCAGTAAAGACACACGACAAAACTACTTACTTACGTTTACTTCGCTCCGGTCCACCACTGTTCTGCTTCATGGTTCTCTGTCTGTGTGTGTGACTCTCAGTATAAACACAATCAAGCTATTTAAGTGAAATGACCTCATTAGTCTGAGTAATCGGTGTAGGTTATAGGGTCCTCTGACTCCCACTCAAACCATCATGAAGTAAGGTGTGATAAGGTGGATATCAATCACTTTCATCATCACTTTGATCTGAATTCACCTTGATTTAAACATGTTGCCTACTACTTCCTGACTCCTACTAAAACAGCAGGGTTACTGTGTACAGTTACTGAGCACTTCATTACACTAACATCGTACAGCAGTTTTACAGTTCTGTTCTGCTGTTCAGCACTGCTGTGTCTGATCCACTCACACCAGCAACACATACACACACATTAACACCACGTCAGTGTCACTGCAGGGCTGAGAATGACCCACCACCCACATAATACCTGCTCTGTGGTGGTCCTGTGGGGGTCCTGACCATTGAAGAACAGGGTAATACAGTATACAGAGAAACGGATGGACTACAGTCTGGAACTGTACAACTACAGAGTGCTGCTATATGGTAATAGTGTAGATATATGGAGGTGTACTTAACGGGGATGTTAGGTTTGATGTTGAGTCATTTCGGGGGCCAAATATGCCCACAGAGCCCCAAAACCAATGACGGTCGCAGAACCTGAACACCTTTTCACAGTCGCTTCCTTGTTTATTCAGCACCACTGTGGGTTAAAAAGGGTCTAAATTCCGTCTGCTCCTGTCCACTTGTTAGCACGTCCGGGTCTGAGCCTCTACTGAGCCGCCTGAGGTTCTATCTTTCCAGCATTCAGCGGTTCTCAGTTATCATTCTAGCTCTTACCTTGTTTTGAGAAAGAGATGTCTGCAGTTGATAAGCTGAGGTACAGTTTTTACACCACTTGTCTGGAGTGCTTAAGGGCACTTCAGTCGTTTCTGTCCGTTCAGGGAATCAAACCTGTGACCCTCATTTATAATTCCATATTGTCACCAACAAAAACTCTCTTTGACAGCCTAGGAAATTAATTTGTTTTGGTTTCCAGTTCTGGCTAATTGACACTTTTTGTCAAATTGGTGATTCTAGACTCTGTTGGGGGCCCTAGCAAAAATGGTTCACCGGGGTGCCCTTCAACCAGCATTCATTACCACCATGTTAAAAAAGAATAAATAAATAAATAAATAAATTCCATCTAGAATTTTAAAATATAAACATTAAAAACCTGTAATCCAAATATAAATGTATATATACCCATCAGACGTCAGCTGAAATCAATAATGATTTCTAAGACATGTTCTTCTTATCTGCCTGTTGTGTTTTCTTTATCTGCCTATCTACCTGCTTCCTGCCCCCACAAGTCAAAAGCAAAAGTGGTTTGATCCTCCGGTACGCAAATACATTGCGTAAATAACGCGACTAAAAGAGAGCAGTCAGTGGCTTTCACCAGTTCTGAAACCAAGATCGGGATTTCAGAAGCGCAGGAGTGCAGAGAGCGAGAGAGCGAGCTAAAAGAGGGCAGGACACTGCTGACGAGCTTCTTTTAGAGAGCAGATAAACAGCCAAACAATAAATACATGCAGCAGAATAGTAAGCTAGCATGCTAACAGTGATTAGGTGGTTAGCAGTCTTTCATAACAGACACAAGCTGATAAAGAAGCAGGATTTGATTCACTGTAGCCAGTAAGCATTTCAGTAACTGTTCATCATAACACAGAGAAGTTCAGCCTTAGCCCAGCAGCTAACCTGTATAACACACAGGGCTGGTTCCAAAAGTAGCCGAGCTGGGATACAGTCTTATATTCTGCTGTGGGAATGGTCGGATTGCAGGTCTGTTGGGAAGGAAGATAAAGGTTACATTTAGACTGATATGATCAATATTTATTGAGCTACACATACAGAAGTCTGTCTCTCAGTATGGCATCGGGCCGCCGTGTTTGCTAACCCAACATGCCAGACGTCTCGACATGGAGCTGTAGAGGTTCCTAATGGTGTCCTGTGATAATCCATCCCATGCAGCTTGAATATCCTCACACAGTTCCTGCAGATGGTGCAGTAGGGGTGGAGGTGGAGTGACACCAGGCCTTCTGGACGTGTGACATGTGACAACAAACTGTTCATCTTGGCGCTGACCACGGTGCCTCCACACACGGATTCGTTGGTCGTCTCCACCAAGACAAAAGCGAGACTCGTCACTGAAGATGACCCGCTGCCATTCTGAGTCACTCCATGACAGTCTGGCACGACACCATTGCAGTCTTTGGTGACGGTGACGTGGTGTTAAGGACAGTCGTGGTAACGGTCTGCGTGCATGTAGTCCTGCGTGGTACAGCTGTCTGCCAATGGTGCTGAACTAACAGGATGACTCATAGAGGGCATCACTGCTGAATGTCCACAATCGTGGCTGTTGGGTCACTCCACACGTCAGACAATCCGTCCGTTCTCCCTCATCGTTGTTAGAGCTATGAGCGCCCACTCAGATAGTAAACTCACCAGACTAAAAATGAGCCCCTGTGACTGAAACATACCTAATAATGTGTAACACCTCCACAAGCACCAACAACAGCTGTGATTGGATTTGGCATGCACTGGACAGGTTTCTGGATGTAGGCCAAATCAATGTTCAGACACTCTTACATCAAAGAATTCCAGGTAGTCCCACAGACTTTCCAGATGGTTCAAATCTGGAGGTTTTGCAGGTCAGTCCAGATGTGTGAATGTTCCTGAATGTTCATCATGCCAATTAGTCACACCTGCAGCCCTGTGAATGTGGGAATTGTCATCTTGGAATGCCGGGATAGGAATGTTATGTTCCTCGGTAAGATGATGAGCAAAAGGCAGAACCTGGTTGTCCAGCAGCTCAGTGTAGACACCGTGGTTCACCTCAACCAAAGAACCCACTTCCACATCATTAAAACACCCCCAGGACATCACAGACGGGACTCAGGTTTGGTCCAGGGAGCTTATATATCAGTGATCCTAGGACATCAGTTCTGATACAGTTCGGTTTTATTTTGATGGTTATTCCAATAGTTATTAATCTGGACCTTCAGTCCTTACAGTACGTGGTGGAGACGAGCAAACAGAGGTAAATAAAGACAGACCGGTTAGGAGTCATAACTGAAAGCCTGCGAGATCATGCATCTGTTTGTGCAGTGAATCAGAACGTTGAGGCTTATCTGATTGGGACAGCAGTTTATGAATATGTCATAGGTGCACTTAGTTTAGATTTTAAGTCAGACAGGTGTGGAGTACTTTATAGGTTTTAGTTATGACTTGTAGGGTTTTCTTTTTCCCATAAATAGGAAGAAGATATAAAAGATACACCCATCACTAAACAAACAGCCACAGTTACAAAAGTTACCAGGATCAATAACTGATGATAAATTTAGACTGATATGATCAATATTTATTGAGCTACACATACAGAAGTCTGTCTCTCAGTATGGCGTTGGGCCGCCAGACGTCTCGGCATGGAGTTGTAGAGGTTCCTAATGGTGTCCTGCGATAAACCCATCCCAGGCAGCTTGAATATTCTCACTCAGATAAATAGACAGATAGGTAGATAGAATATATTGGCAGATCTACCTATTTTTCCATCTTTCTATCTATCCATCCATACGTCCATCCATTACCCATCTACCTATCTACCAATATGCACTACCTACAGTATATATCTACTCTACCTATATCTACCTCTACCTCTATCTCACTCATACCTTTTTCCATCTTTATCCATCTTTATCCATCTTTATCCATCCATCCATCCCTCTAGCCATCTTTATTTATTCATCCATCTATTCATCTATCCATTCATATATCCATCCATCTACAAATTCACTTACCTGTCTATCCATCTATGGTTGAAGGTTTACAGATAAACTGTATTTTCATGAAAATAGAATTTTGTCAAAATCAAATCACTCTGAGAGTTTGTCTGATTTTTTGGTCTGGATTGTTGAAATGCTGGATTATTTAAGTGCTAGAAAAATATTGTTAACTGGTGTTAGTGTTTGGCTAAATCCGTGCCAATTATAACTATTAAAGTTGCATTGATATACATGTGTGATATTCTCTGCACATACAGTGCAAAACATGGTAAATAAATAAATATGTTCACTGGAGTTTTTAGAAATGAACAATAAAAGTATTTTAATATATATCTACAAAAAAATACTGGCTGCTGATTTTAATTTATTTTGTTATTTATTTAGCTGGAGAATAGAGAGTACTGAAAACCCCTGTTTAGGTAACAGTGCTGTTAGCATAGTGCTAATTTACGGGAGTAAAAGTAATAAAAAAAAATACTCTGAGTAAATAAGTGGAAACTATTTGAGTAAATGAGTTACTTATATACCTGCAACCACAAGCTGACAATGTTCTGGAGAAGACTCGACAATATCAGTGGAAATAATCTGTACAGACGAAACTGAAGAGCTGATCATGAGGTGCTTCACTAGGGCATGTTCACACATCGGTCTGGGTAAAGAACAAGGTTTACATTAAACTACAAGCGCTTCACATAAGGCCTCCTAGATGATCTGTTTGGAGTTCCTGAAAGGCCGTGGAGGCCGTGCGTCTTGCAGGTCGTGCTGGCTGTGCTGTCGTGTAATTAAGCCAGTTTTTAGTCTGACATTAAGAAGAAAACTGATCACTTACAGTCCTCCTGCCCATTAGCTCACTGAGCTACACCAGTCATATCCACAGAGGGCTGGCATATCTGCTGGTTTATATTGATCAGTTTGAAGACTGAGACTGACTAATTAAAGGGGGGAATCAGGTGAGCTTTGTGCACCCACACCAGCCCTGTGTGGGCAGGACCAGATCACCCTGTCTTACACTAGTAGCCATCAAGCTCAAGAGAGAGACAGAGTGGGGGTGTATTGACGAACACAGTTGGGTGTCAATAACTGAGGTGGCTGGGTGATGAGTGTACTCATGTTTACTGATATGGTGTAGAGGGACTGTGTGTGTGTGTGTGTGTGTGTGTGTGAGTGAGAGAGAGCGAGAGAGAGAGCCTTATAATCAACCATAGCCTTATTACATTGTTATAATATGGTTA
>CM067477.1:41005798-41017293 GCA_034552555.1 Semaprochilodus insignis
TCTCTCTCTCTCTCTCTCTCTCTCTCTCAGTCTCTCTCTCTCTCTGTCTCTCTGCTACCGTGTGTCCCGGAGCTTCTGCGAGCTGTCAAATGAATAACTGATCAGATTCCAGTGTGCTGAGGTGTTGCAGTTCAGGAGAAGGTGAGTCTGACTTCTAATTCGTTCCTACTGGAGTCTGCAGGCACAGCCCTGGCTCATACACAGCTGCTCAACAGTGCTGCACACTGCCTGACCAGTTCACATGGGCTACAGCAGGACAGTTCATACTAAGCATTCCCGGTGGCTGACAGGTCTAACACACAGGAAGCGCTTGTTGCGGACCCTAGTCTATCGGACTGTTTGGCGGTGGTAGAGTGAGTGGAGTTTGGGATGGTGATGACGGTAAAGCATGTTTTGTCCATTTTGTGGTTTTAGTTTTTCCTGTGGAAGGTCTTTAGAGTTCTTAAAAGAGCAGACGGAAGGAAAGGTAATCAAAAACCAAAAGCGCACCAGCTGGCTAAAATACGTGCCCAAACTCCACCCACTCTACCACCGTGAAACAGTTTGATTGACAAAGGTCCGCAACAAGCACTTCCTGTGTGTTAGACCCGCCCTTTCCTCAGAATTCACAGTGTGTGAAAGGCTTTCACGTCTTTTAAATTTGTTTTTATTTTTGTAAATGTGTTTTCTGAAATGGTAATTTGCTTTGGACTGCTCGCCCACTGTAATTTCCCGTTTTCATGTGATTGTACCACCTACAGTGTTCACACAGTATGTCCAAACGTTTGTGTTTCAGGCCATGTTGGGCCTAGTCTGAAACCATGCTAAACATATCCTACAGATCTAACCAGTCTGTAAAGAAATGAAACCCATAAGCCCATCATCTTAATGATACACCATCACCTATAGAGTAGCTGCACAAAGAGCTGCACCCAGAAGGAGTCAACGCACAGGAATGAAACTTGGTGTGTAGGTTTGACATCGTAAGACATGGCAATGATTCAACGTAAGCAAGGACGGGTCTTATCTCTGTACCTGACTGACCCAACAGCCACGACTACAGACATCCAGCGAGCAGTGGTGTCCTCCATGAGTCATCCTGTTAGTGCAGCACCATTGGCAGACGGCTGCACCACGCAGGACTACATACACACAGACCGTTACCACGACTGTCCTTAACACCACGTCACCGTCACCAAAGACTGCAATGGTGTCGTACCAGACTGTCATGGAGTGACTCAGAACGGCAGCGGGTCATCTTCAGTGACGAGTCCCGCTTTAGTCTTGGTGGAGACGACCAACGAATCCGTGTGTGGAGGCACCGTGGTCAGCACCAAGATGAACGGTTTGTCGCCACACGTCTAGAAGGCCTTTTGTCACTCCACCTCCACCCCTACCGCACCATCTGCAGGAGCTGTGTGAAGATATTCAAGCTGCATGGGATGGATTATCACAGGACACCATTAGGAACCTCTACAGCTCCATGCCGAGACATCTGGCATGTTGGGTTAGCAAACACGGCGGCCCGACGCCATACTGAGAGACACTACTTCATTCTGATGAAAATATACCCATGAATCAGAATCAGAATCAGAATTATTATTCATTAGTTATTCATGCTCATGGAGGTTTGCTGCACTGTACACAGCCAGCAGGTGTGACCGCAAATAACCCGATCTTTCCTCTACAAGCGACTGCAGGACTTCAGGTGTTTCACCCCCTACTGTGCAGACCATCATCCAGGGAATCCAGAGACTCTCCGGCTACACAGCAGGTAAAAGTGACCCAAATCCAATTTCCTCACTAAATCCGATTTTCTTGATTGTCTTATAAATGGATGTGTATCCGACATCAGTCTGAACGGATCAGCTCCTAAAATGAGCCACATGTGCAAAGAACAGAGCTTTATGTGGCTTATCCAGAGATGAACTATAACGACTGACTAATGCAGGTCCATTCCTGGTTTCAGTTTCATCTTTGCCAGGACCACAGGAGTAATTCCGAAGATCCAGTGACTAACGCCTGCGCTCATCACCAGCAACACGTTCAAGCTGATTATTCTTGGTACTGAAACATCAGCCGGAATGTTATGAGGTCTCTGCAGCAGGAAATTATGAAAGTCACATGAATTCCGATCTGGCTAATCGTATTTACTCATATGTATTGGATTTGGACTACCACATATGAAAGTAGCCCAAATTGGATTCTGTGTGCTCTTTTCAGAACCATTTAGGAACTGACCTCTGCATTTAACCCATCCATCCCGTGAAACACCCACCCACAAACCCGTATCCACACTACAGGGCAGTGAACACACTTGCCCAGAGCAGTGGGCCGCCTTATCCACGGTGCTCTGGGATCAGTCGGGGGTTAGGTGCCTCACTACAGTTGTGTCCTGTCGGTTCCAGGAATTGAACCAGTAACCCTCTGGTCACAAGGCTGGTTCCCTAACCGCCTGCCCACACTAGTAAACACACACACTAGGGGGCAGTGAGCAGGCTCGCCCAGTGAGTAGGCTTGCCCATGGCGCCCGGGGAGCAGCTGGGTGCCGTGCTAAAGGGCACTTCAGTTGTGTCCTGTTGGTTCAGGGAATTGAACCATTGACCTTTCAATGACCAGGCTGGTTCCCTAATATCCAGCCCACGACTGCCCACACTAGTGAACACGCACACTAAGGGGCAGTATTCACGGCACCCGGGGAGTTGTGGGAGTCTGGTGCCTTGCTCAAGGGCACTGCAATCATGTGCCGTCAGTTCAGGGAATCGAACCAGCAATGTTCTGGTCACAAGGCCGTTTCCCTAACCTCCAGCCCTCGACTGCCATGGCTGTGTCACATCTGGTGAGGAGTGGCAGATTTGGGAAGAGGCTGAAAACCATGACTGAATGACCTTCGATCCAGAACCATCTCTCGCTGAAGACCTGTGTCTTACTGAGCCTGAACGGTCACACAGCTTGTAAGACTTGTATAAATGAAGACTGGTAGAAATTCTGCTGGATCCGTTTCTCCGGTCTCTGAATGATCACGAAGTGCTGTCAAAGGGAAGGTGATGTAACACAGCGCTGAACACGATCCCGTCCCAACTTTTTTGAAGGCATCAAATTATAACTGGGCATGCATTTGAAAATATGTCATGTTTTTGTCCTGTTTTCAGTTTATCACAGATCAAACCGAATTCACTAAACACTGCTTTCATTAGCTTCTCACACACGGTCCAAATCCATGGATAAATCATAGCAGCGTGAGCGTAAATACACATGTGGACCAGCTCTTACAAAACAGCCCCAAAAATGTTTTTAATTTTCCGTCCTGTCCGTCTTCATCATCCTTACTCAAAGCCGGCTTGTCAGCAATGATGGCGTCTTCAGCGTCTCTGCCAGCTACACGGCTCAGTTCTGATGATGATGTGTGGACGTCGGGCTGAACAGAGATGCCTCGAGCAAGACTGTGCATGTGACCGGTGCCTACCAGATTCAACACGACCATGAAAAAACATGAGGCACATCTGCTGAACTCGCTGTAGTTGACTTCACCGTATTGACGGACGCCTTCCGTGCGGAGGCGGGATTGCTGCGTGTTTTCCGTGGATCACACCGTCTGATGGGGCGCCAGACGGATTAGTGAAATCCGGGCGCCATGTTGCTGTGACATGTGATTGATGAGCCACAGTGTTTGCCGATACAGGATACGAGGATCTCCTCTCTTAATGGGATAACTGTCCTCTATTCCTGTGTTGGCTTTATTAGTGATTACGCAATGCTAAGCTAATGCTGAGCATTCCGGAACACCATTGTTATCCGATTTCTATTCTTCCTCTTCTTCTTCTTGTTCGAAAGATGTTTGTCCACTTAGTCCTGCAGTTTTTAACACTGTTCCACCTCCGGAATGTCCGGTCCAATTGGGAATGGTGTGCTTGTATTCAGCTTTTGATTGGATGCTCTGTTTACATGTAGCAACAGATTTCTGGAATTTTTCCCATTTAGAATGAAGGGGTGATAAACTGCACGCCTATCTACTGTAGTTCTGCTCGACCGACAGACACCGTCTCTGATACACCATCTCAGGACAGACCCCTGAGCATGAATTCAATGTTAGTCTGACCTGCACTCCTCTTTTTATCTGCCCCATCCCTCGTTCCTCCCATAGACTCCCATTCATTTTTAGCCACACCTAGCAAACACTTAGCAAACCCAACAACTACTGAGTAAACAACAATCACTCCAGAGCAACCAGCTCAGGCATCACAGCAACTGCCTAGCAACACCATAGCAACCACCTGGGACACCATAGTAACTGGCTAGCAACACCATAGCAACCATCTAGGATACCACAGCAGTCGCCTAGCAACACCATAGCAATCACCTGGTACACCATAGCAATGGCCAATGAACACTTTAACAACCATCTGGGACACCGGAGCAATGGCTCAGCAACCACCTAGCAATACCATAGCAACCTCTTGGTATATCATAGCAACAGCCTAGCAACCCCTAAGCAACCACCTAGCAACACCTTAGTGACCATCAGGGATACCATAGCAACCAGGTAGCAATCACCTGGGATACCTTAGCAACCACATGACAACAGCACCTTAGCAACCACCTGCAATACCTTTGTTGTTGCCTAGCAACTGCCTAGTAACAAGCTTAAGCTGCACAATCACTCTTAATGCATATTTCTAGTCCATTTGTTCATTTTACAGCATTTTAAAGGGTCTGGATAGTTTTGATGAACGGACCGATAGATGCAGTCCAAGACTGGAGATACGAGGTCTTTCAGTCTTCTATCCACAGTTCCATTTAAGAAGCTTGCATGTGGCAGGTGATCATCGTTTTCCTGCAGGAAACCTGGATTCTATCTAGAACATCCACTCAGCCGTAGCTCAAACAGCACTGAGCACTTCATTGTGAGCTTTTACTGCCGAGCCAGCCTTGCATATCATTTATCCTGCAAACACGCTCTGGCGTGACCGTGCTACACGTCTGCCAGAGCCTCTAACTGGTTTGAAACATATCTGCGTCGGTTTAAACGGTCCACTGTGGAATTAGATATTGTGGAACAATGTTTAGAAAGAACAGTTTCCATGGTCCTTATATCAACAGACAGACAGGGGCAGTAAGTCTCTCCCTCCCGCTCTATTCAGACTGATTTCCTGGACCGTAAAGCTGGTAGACAGATGGAAATCCCAGCTGAAGAGGAACTGACTTGGTAGAAATGTGCTGCTCTAACGTCTACAGTAACCCTCAGGGATCACCACAGCCGCGGTATCAGGCCTCGTTCACATGTACATGGATTAGGAGTGTTAAACCATTAAAACAGTCAATCATGGTTAAGCACTTGCTCAAATTTGACCCTAAAGAACGATTCCGGGTTATAAAGCAGCAGGTCCTGTTTGAATATCCTCACACAGTTCCTGCAGATGGTGCGGTAGGGGTGGAGGTGGAGTGACACCAGGCCTTCTGGACGTGTGACGTGTGACAACAAACCGTTCATCTTGGTGCTGACCACGGTGCCTCCACACACGGATTCGTTGGTCGTCTCCACCAAGACAAAAGCGGGACTCGTCACTGAAGATGACCCGCTGCCGTTCTGAGTCACTCCATGACAGTCTGGTACGACACCATTGCAGTCTTTGGTGACGGTGACGTGGTGTTAAGGACAGTCGTGGTAACGGTCTGTGTACATGTAGTCCTGCGTGGTGCAGCCGTCTGCCAATGGTGCTGCACTAACAGGATGACTCATGGAGGACATCACTGCTCGCTGGATGTATGTAATCGTGGCTGTTGGGTCAGTCAGGTACAGAGATAAGACCCGTCCTTGGAATTCTATCAGGAATTCTGTGCTGTGTCCGGTGTGTATAGCTTTGATGTCGGTAATCTTGTGGGAATATTTTGTGATGTTTATTCGGTGTGTAACAGCTTTAAAACTACAGACTATAGATGGAGTTGATCCCTTCTGTTGTTATCCCAGTCCCAGACGAGGATCTCCAGAGTCCATGACCATCTCACATTTATCCGTAGAACAGGGGCATGGCCACGGCCTGCCCGATGCTGAATCTGCAATGTCCTGTCCACCATCCTGATCCCGATCTCTGCCTTATTTTCCCAGCCCCCACTTATTTTCCCTGCTCAGCAACTGCTGCCCTCTGCCGTTGCCTCAAGCCTTCGGTTCTTTATTATAGCACCAGGGTTTGAAAGATGAACCTGGGGAACCTTCAGAAGATCTTCTCCCCGATAGAGTCGAGTACATCATTACTACTCAGTTCCCAAGACACAGTTGGCCACAAGATGACGGAAAATGATTCTGGTGAATTCCAGGCTTTTGTGTTCGCGCTCCTCCAGCACACCTGGCTGAACTCATGAAGGTCTTCAGAAGAGCTTATTAATTAGCTGACTGTGGTGAGATAGAGAACCCACCGAGGAACTCGCCTGCAGCCTTCAAATCCAGATCTCAGCTTCCCGACTGGTTCACTGAACACTCTCCGCAGGCTGCTGGGCGCTGTGTTGATGGATCTGACTAGGTCAGAAATCTGCAAAGGTGGAACGTCTGTGCAGAACACGGGCTCACCAGAACCAGTGTTTAATTGCTCAGGAATAAAATTAAAGTTCTAATTAAGCAGCTCAGAGAACAAAGAACATCATCGTGTTACTGTATGACTGACCGGGAGCTCTTCTAGTGGAGTCCTCAGGACCTTCAGGCGGTTCATGCTTTTCTTCTGTTCCTGCCTCCAGCACACCCGATGCAGATAACCTCTGTTCCACCACACTTGGTTACCTGGTAACTGTCAGACAGCCTTCCTTCCAAATGAAAGTTCCTTAATGGTTCTAGGTTGGAGCGAAGGAAACTTTTATGGTAGTTTAGAAACTTTCACAGTATTTTGGAGATTCCGTGAACTTCTAGAAGTTTTTATGCTCACATTTCTGATTTACAAACATGATTCTTTAAAGAAGCGTCCATTAAAAAGCTTATTAAGGAACCAACTGAAGTTTGTTCTTCTGGGGCAGTGCACCAAAGAACCATTTAGGTTCTTTAAAGAACCTTCCATTGAAATGTTACTTAGAGAACCTAAAGAAGTCATCCTAAACCCAATTCAAAGACGCCTTTTGACTCTTTAAAGAACTGGTCACTGAAATATTCCCTTGGGAACCAAATAACCATTCACTGAGATGTTCTTTAAAGAACCCAAACTAGCTATATTACAGAACTCACCCATAGAACCATTTTTAGTCTTGATAACATACATTAATTGAAACAATCACCAAACGTGGTTCCAAAATAATGATAAAGGTCCATCCTTTTAAAGGTTCTTTAGGGAACCAAAAGTGGTTCTACAGTAGCAATGTTCAGAATAATGATTTTGTTTTTGAACCGTCCTTTTAAAAGAATGATAATGAGAAGGCTCTGAAGAATGCCTTTGGTTCTCTTCGGGATCATCCATTGAAATGTTCTTTAGAAACCCAGAAATGCTTCTGAACTGACAGAATTGAAATTCCACTAAAATGTTCTTCAGAGAAAACTCAACCTTCTATGACATCACTACAAAGAACCCTCAGTTCTTTAAAGAATTATCAGTTTAAATATTCTCTAGTGACCCAAAAGGAGCCTACTATGGCAGAACTCCAGAGTACCTATTGGTTCTTTGAAGAACCATCCATTGGAATTTTATTTAAAGAACCAAAAGCAGTTCTAGTAGTTTGAGGAAATACTGCAAAGAGCCCATTTGGTTCCGTACAACTGTAGACTCACACATGGTAGGATCTAACAGAGCTCTAAGACTGAGGTACACTATATCTCTTCTGGGAATTCTTTCCACAAGGTTTAGGAATGTGTTTATGGGAATTTCTGACCATTCTTCCAGAATCACATCTGTGAGGTCAGACACTGATGTTGGACGAGAAGGCCTGGCTCTCAGTCTCCGCTCTAATCCATTCCAAAGGTGTTCTATCGGGTTGAGGTCAGGACTCTGTGCGGGCCTGTCCAGTCCTTCCACGCCAAACTCGCTCATCCATGTCTTTATGGACCTTGCTCTGTGCACTGGTGTGCAGTCATGTTGGAACAGGAAGGGGCCGTCCCCAAACTGTCCGGACAAGGTTGGGAGCATGAAATGGTCCAGAGTCTCTTGGTCTGCTGAAGCATTAAGAGTTCCTCTCACTGGAACTAAGGGTCCGAGCCCGACTCCTGAACAACACCCCCACACCATAATCCCCCCTCCACCAAACTTTACACTCGGCACAATGCAGTCAGACAAGTACCGTTCTCCTGGTACTGCCAAACCCAGACACAACCATCGGATTGCCAGACGGAGAAGCGTGATTGGTCACTCCAGAGAACACGTCTCCACTGCTCTAGAGTCCAGTGGCGGAGCTTTACACCACTGCATCCCACGCTCTGCACTGCGCTTGGTGATGTAAGGCTTGGATGCAGCTGCTCGGCCATGGAGACCCATTCCATGAAGCTCTCTACACACGGTTCTTGAGCTGATCTGAAGGACACATGAAGTTTGGAGGTCTGTAGTGATGGACTCTGCAGAAAGTTGGTGACCTCTGTGCACTATGACCCTCAGCATCCGCTGAACCCGCTCTGTCACTGTACGTGGTCTACCACTTCGTGGCTGAGTTGCTGTCGTTCCCAATCGCTCCCACTGTGTTATAATCCCACTGACAGTCGACTGTGGAATATTTAGTAGGGAGGAAATTTCACGACTGGACTTGTTGCACAGGTGGCATCCTATCACGGTTTCACTGAGCTAAGAGTGAGAGACTGAGAATCGTCCAGCAGTCGTAGATTCAATCTGCTCTCGCTGAACTCCGCATAAACAGTGAAAGAAGTCTAAAGCAGTAGAACCACTTTGGTTCTCCACAGAATCATCCAATGAAACTTTCTGTAGAGACCCAAAAAGTGGTTCTGGTAAGGTAGTATTCCAAAAGACAATGTCTTGGTCCTTCAAAGAATGATCCATGCATGGAACCCCTTTTGCTTTTCAGTTCAAGTTGGTTCTTCAACAGTAATGCCCCAGGGGTTCCATCTGGCACCAGAGCTGAAGTTACTACAAGTCTGCACTCGAGGAACCGCTTGAGGAAGAGAAACGTTGTTATTGGCCTCAGTCTGTTTTGAGAAGTAGAGGGTACGGGCTACGCTGGATATCAACAGTGACAGATGAACTACAGTATTTGGATTCCCAAGTTCTTTGCCAAATGCAGTAGTTCTTTACTTGCCGTGCAAGTTGTCATGCGTCCGTCACCACCACATATATTTCACTTCCAGTCGAAATGACCTGTAAGCTACTTCTTTTTCAGAAGGTGTTCCTGAGGAGATTGGATATTAGATTATCCACTTGGAGAAAATCTCCTTTATTTTGCCTCGAAGGATTGTCAGGAACACAGCCTCTGATTGGTCGAGAGGTCAGGAACACAGCCTCTGATTGGCCCAGACGTCAGGACCACAGCCTCTGATTGGTTGAGAAGTCAGGAACACAGCCTCTGATTGGCCCAGACGTGAATAACACAGCCTCTGATTTGTTGAGAAGTCGGGAAAACGACCTCTTATTTGTTGAGAAGTCAGGAATGCAGCCTCTGATTGGTCAACAGACTCAATCCCAGGCCTTACTGGATGGCAGTCATGCTAACATCAACAGTAGCTCTTTAGATAACCACAGAAGACGTTCAGAGTTGGATTTATCAACATGGAGTCATAAAACAGAGTCTCCAGAAAGACAGTGAAGTTCAAGGCTGGATTACAAAGGGATACAATCACACCGGAGCCCTCACTGGAACGCCGCAATGCTACCCTCCCAGGAGAACCTATAGTAGGACTCCAGCATACTGTATTCTTATATGTACAGTGTCTATTGATGTCATATACAACATCGTCAACCTGAGAGGGTTAAAAGCTACAAAGAAAACAACAACCATCCTAACAACCACCTGGAAGACCTGCTAGACCCATCAACAATGTCCCCATCAGCACGTTAAGCTTTCATCTCTGAGAGAGAGGAGAACATCAAGCTCCACTCCTGCTTCAGATCTGAGAACATCCACAGGTGTCTCTGTCCATCCTTCTTCCACTGTGAGAAGACTCCTTAACACTATGGAGGTCTGAAAGGAGGTGTAGCTCTTCAAGAAGCTCCTCACTGAGAAAAGGAGACACACACATCCAACAAAGAAGCTGCTGGTGTTCTCAGAACAATGGACTGACCACCCCAGAGTCCAGAACCTCAACATCACTGAATGTGTTTGGGGTTATCTGGATGGGGAGAAGAAGAAGCAGAAGATGCTGAACCAGCTTCTCAGACTGAACGTTGGAGGTGTGGATCTGTGAGGAACTGAAAGTGAGTCTCCTGAGAAGAATGGAAGCTGGAATGTCAAGTCAAGGGGCTTTTATTGTCATTCCGTCCATGTACAAGTACACAGTGGAGTAAAATTACGTTCCTCCAGGAACAAAGGTGAGGAGTGGACACACTGAGCACCCAAACACCTGGTGTTAGGTTCAGTTGTAGGGGTCTGTGTGTGAATGTCTATTTTAAGGTGTGAATAGTGAATTTGTTTGTTCAGGAAATTTGTTGTGGGTCCGATCGGCCGGCGCTCGCTGCTGTGTCTCATTCCGTGTGCGCTTGTGATGACTTTAGCTGCTGTAATGGGTTTGAGAGGTGAACAGTAAATGGAGGGAGAGACGAAGAAGCCCTGGCTCTTGATTAGAAACACAGAAGCGTCTTTATGCTATTCCCCACTGTTCCCCATCACTGACTCCTCATACTTTTCCTAAATTACCTCTGCCTCTGTTTTCATTTTCCTTGGACGCCTCCAGGAAACCTTTGGTGCGTCTCCAGAATAGCTTCCTAATGCTAACTGTCGAAAATACCATTTAGCTCACCGCATAACGGATGTCGATCCTGAGTGGCTCTCTTAGAGGACTGTGTGAGCGTTCCAGGGAGGCTTGACAACAATAAGCAGAGCTGGCAAAACAGACACAGCAATGCCTACCGGAGTCAGCGGCACATTCCCTGGAGAAATCCAAAGATAATTCAGTACAGCATCTAATTAACGTTGAGATTTTAGTGTGCGGACGCCGCTGACGTGAAGAAAAAGACGTCCGGAAGGGCAGTTTTCCTGGTGGTTATCCGGGTGTCTTAAACATGGTATTCCAGGTGGCTGCTAAGGTGTTTAAGGTGGTATTCCAGGTGGCTGATAAGGTGTTTAAGGTGGTATTCCAGGTGGCTGCTAGGGTGTCCATGCTCTGTCCAGTCATGCTCGGTCTGGTCATGCTCTGTCTGGTCATGCTCGGTCTGGTCATGCTCGGTCCGGTCATGCTCGGTCCGGTCATGCACTGTCTGGTCATGCTCTGTCCGGTCATGCTCTGTCCGGTCATGCTCTGTTCGGTCATGCTCGGTCCGGTCATGCTCGGTCCGGTCATGCACTGTCTGGTCATGCTCTGTCTGGTCATGCTCAGTCCCGTCATGCTCAGTCCCGTCATGCTCAGTCCCGTCATGCTCAGTCCCGTCATGCTCTGTTCGGTCATGCTC
>CM067477.1:41017505-41035231 GCA_034552555.1 Semaprochilodus insignis
ACTCTAATACCCCCTCACTAATACCCCACCAACCACACCAATACCCAATACTATTGGGTATAATACCAATACTAATACCCCCACCCCACTAATACTCCTCACACACACTAATAGCCCCCTCATTAATACCCCCTGTCACTAATACCCCTACACTAATACCCACCCTAACTAATACCCCTGACTCACACTAATACCCCCTCACTAATTCATCAGTCCAGTTCAGATGAGCTGGAGTCCAGAGAGGTCAGCAGTGTTTCTGGACGGTGTTGATATGTGACTCCACTGTGTGTAGTTCAGTCTGTGTTAGTGGACGCGGTGACGCACGGTGTTTATTAATAACACTGATGTCATGTGGTCACCACAGTAACATGCTGGTTTTTAATAGGGTGCTGTTCGAGGGGTCGAAGGTCATTCAGACGTGGCTATCGGACTTTTCCTTTACGCACAGAGAGTCTGTGGATCCTCTGGATCTGTGGACGGCACTCCGCACTGTGGAGGGAATGTTGTTCACCAGTGAACTGCCTTGACCCATCGTTCCTTGGCCTTTCCTGGATGCTCCTTTTCTACCCAAGTATGACCGCATCACCCGGTTAATGTGTTTTTGAGTCACATCAGTTTCACAAGGTACGTTAATCTGGTCTTTGTATCAGATGCAGTGATTTTCAATGGCACAGAAAGGGAAGAACATTCGGTCCGGGCCAAACACCAGCCTCAATGTAGAACACGCAGCCTCACGAAGCCAAACAGTACAGGCCCGAGTTCAGAACCAGAAGGCAATTAAAGAAGGCATTACACCAGCACACAACTCCGCAACTAACAAAAACCACAGAGACTGGAATTCACAGGGGAGCTTCCAAAGCCAGGGGCTGATGAGGGCCAGGTGAAGGAAGGCGGGGGCTAGGCTCTGGAGAGAGGAGGTGGGTGGAGCCTGGAGTGTGACCCTTTGGGCTGTGTTGTTGTTTAAGTACAAATGACTTTCAGTTTCTATTTCCATTTCACAAACATTCCCAACTTTATTTTTTGGAATTACAGGGGACCTGTTTTGCTTTTCCGGCTTTTCTGCTTTCCTGTAGGGCATGCAAACAAAGTTCTGCAAAGTTCTAAAGCCCAAAGTACGCGCCAGAGGAAGAAACTCTCTCCCACAGAAACTACTTTTCCCAGCTGCCTGAAACGCCTCGTTGGAATTCCAGTGCCTGGTTACATTAAACACCTTAAGTTGAAATTTCCCTTCAATTTGCTCCTAAGTATTTCCTTACGGTTAAAGATGCACAGAAAACCCAGAGGGAATTACTAAAGGGTGTCGTCATAAACCCTCACATAGTCCCTCAATGACCCAATAATCCCTACAGCTATGCATACAGTTCCCTAACTGTCTTGTCCCTCGGGATAGATTACGGAAAGGTAAACGCTCCATTAAAGTTATTGGCCAGTGTAAGAAGCTGGCAGTATGACGACGTTACCGCATGCAGTCACTGTAGTAAACCCCTCTGTGTTTTCCCTTAGCTAACAGAAACAGCTATGGGAATCTCCTTAGGGAATTCCCTTGGTAAGGGTAGGATAAGGCTCATACTTTAGGGAAAAAACTTGTTTGTCGTATACAATCAGACACAGACCTTTTCTCTGTTACAAGGTGATGTCATCTCGTAACACAGTCCTTATGGCCCGCCTACCTGCAAGCCCGGCACGTCCTCACACAACACACAGAGAGCTAAACCAGTAAAGAGTGACCACTCTGAAACCAGTCTGGATCTACCAGCTTGTTCCACCAGACTTTCAAGATCGGACTCTGGATCAAACTGATGTGGCAGAACCGGCACCATTGTAAACCCCTTTTCAACCAAAAGAACTCTAGTTCAGTTCAGGCTACTTAGAACCTTGGTGGTATCCAGGTACCCAGCCTGTATTTGCACCAGGTTTTATAGGAACAAAGGAACATCAAAGGATACATCATCACCCTCAACAGGGGGCGCTGCACAGCGGTAGTGAACAGTAGTACCAAGATGGCGGAGCTGCGAGTGTTTGGGCTGTTATTCCAGATGTTTGTTTATATCCAGAAAGCAGCACGGATCAACTACTGGAGATAAGAAGACCTAGAAGAGGTTCTCCAGCAGACCACTGGGTGGCGCCATTGCTGCTTTCTCCTTCCTCAACAACTGACACGCCCACAGATGCCATCACGGTTCATGCTGAAGAACCTACTATTCTTTGGTTCCAGCTGGCGATGAACTTTGATGGTTCCGAACTGTTTCTTTGAACAGGTCAAGATTAGGTGCACAAACTGGAACGGAACCCGTTCCATGCTGGTGGAAAAGACCTATATAAGAACAGGCACAGTGGCGTGGTCGGGGGGGAGCCTGTAGCAGGATGCCACTCTGGTGGTTGACCAATCAGAACACAGTAGGCGAGCTCGCCAATCAGAGGACACTGGGCTCATCAGGAAGCGGGGCTTGAAGACACAGGAGCTCTGACAGAGTGGGTGGATACAGATGAACAGTGCTTTGGGAAAACTGAGGCATGTAAATCGATTCTAGTAGAACCCAAACACACAGGGAACCAGCAGGATGGGTCCTATTTAAGGCTTGTAGCAGTACGAATGTTCTTCCTTGTTTCTCATCAGGCTTTCAGTGGAAAATCTATCTTGGCTAAGATTAAGGTGGCTCTGTTTTAGTTTGGCTGGCGTGTCCCGCTGTGGTGATTTCTTGAAATCACTGGTGCAGTTAAAAGCAGGAAGATGGAAGAAATGGAGAGAAATTTGGCCGACCGTACAGAGCAGGACGTCGGAGGGTAACGACAGCCCGTCTGTTTTCTACACATCATCAACATGCCTGATGCCAGGCCTCTGCTCTTGGCCAGTGTTTTACAGAGCCTGGGTGTTCGCCAGTGCCTCCTTGTCAAGTCAGCTTTGCTCCATTTAGGAACACTGACCGAAGATCCTGATGTTTCCACCCTACAGATAGAAGTTACCCGTCTGACTGTGACGGTGAAGAGACAATTAGGAGGAATCCAGAGGAAACACTCTACAGCTCCATGCCGACAAGTTCATTTTATGATCCGTGGTCATTTTCATGTTCTCCAGTTAATAAGCAGAGTACATCTATTCCATACATTCCTCAGGTTTCCCACAATTTTCCCATTGTCAACATTCCGTATAAAACTCAGAAGACACGTGTAGGTTCACTGCTGGTTTCGATAGTGAAAGTAAACTGTCTGCAAATTAGTGTTGTAGACATGGAGACCCGCGGTTCCCATTACCACCACTACTACCGTAAAGGACATCTGAGTCTCTACTAGTGCTGAAAGATTAACCGCCTTTATATCGGAGCTGCAGTTTGGAATAGTGGTATTGGAATACATCATCAACAGTGTTGTCTCATTGCACTGGAGAAATGTACCGTAATAACCAATCAGAAGCAGCAAAACACTCATGTTCTGTGTATGTTCTCTATATGCGACATCACAACCATCACAACTAACTGGTAGTCTGGTGGTCGGGCACGCTCACCGTCCAAGCGTCATGCCCGAAAAATGGATATCCTGCTCTTTTCCGGACAAAAATTGTGGAATACTGGTTGGAAAAATCACAATTAGGTATTTTCCCCAAATCGTTCAGCCCTAGTCTCTACAGCAGTGGTCACCAACCCTGCTCCTGGAGATCCTGCTGGCTTTAGCTCCAACCCTAACCAGCCCCACGTGAACCATCTACACTCATCGTCAAAAGAATAGCTGCACAAACAGCTGCACCCAGAAGGAGTCAACCCACAGGAATGAAACTTGGTGTGTAGGTTTGACATGGTGAGACATACGAATGATTCAAGTTTCACACTTGGCCGCGCATGTGACGTAAGCAAGGACGGGTCTTATCTCTGTACCTGACTGACCCAACAGCCACGATTACAGACATCCAGCGAGCAGTGATGTCCTCCATGAGTCATCCTGTTAGTGCAGCACCATTGGCAGACGGCTGCACCACGCAGGACCACATGCACACAGACCGTTACCACGACTGTCCTTAACACCACGTCACCGTCACCAAAGACTGCAACGGTGTCGTTCCAGACCGTCATGGAGTGACTCACGCGTCACACGTCCAGAAGGCCTGGTGTCCCTCCACCTCCACCCCTACCGCACCATCTGCAGGAACTGTGTGAGGATATTCAAGCTGCATGGGATGGATTATCACAGGACACCATTAGGAACCTCTACAGCTCCATGCCGAGACGTCTGGTGTGTTGGGTTAGCAGACACGGCGGCCCGACGCCATACTGAGAGACAGACTTCTGTATGTGTAGCTCAATAAATATTGATCATATCAGTCTAAATTTATCATCAGTTATTGATCCTGGTGACCTTTATCTTCCTTCCCAACACACCTGCAATCCCACACCTCCTTCTGGGAGCAGCTGTTCTGTTGATGATGAGTGTAATTACAGGTCTCAGATACTCCGCTTTCAATGAAGTGACCCAGTGACATTCTGTCCAGCAAGTGGCGCCACTGAGCTCAAAGCCAATGAGACAGAAAGCTGAAGCGCCCTGCCACAGCCAATCAGAGAGGCAGGCGGCCAGTTCCCGTGACAGTGGTTTATGGTGATGTTAGAGCGGCCCTCCTAAATCAGGGAATAAGGCACATCTCTCCGTGCTCTGATGCGTTTGATGCCTGGTCCCTTCAGGCAGTAATAAGGTAAATGGATGTGCTCGATGAAGTTTAGTGAGCTCTCCTCTGTCCCATCTATCAGAGCGCTGTAACTCATACACATGCTCTTGTCTTCAAACACGGATCTCCGTCTAATGGGACCCACATGTTAGAGTGCATTCCTCCGCTGTAGAACGGTTAGCTGTGGGTTCCGTCGGTCTGCGGGCCAAGCGACTATCAATTACGTTTTCAGCCACCTAACCAAGAGCACATTGAGCTTCGTCATGCACATTAGAGCAGCGAGGATGCTGAAGGCCAATCCTTTTGTGGTTATTAAAACTTTCTTGCCTCTGAGCTGGAGCTGCTTCACACAGGCTTCCAGCATAAAGGAACAAATCCGTGTTTGTTTCATGCAGGGTATCTGGAAAGGGGCCTGTAAAAGTATTCAACCCCCTTAAAGCAGCTGCAGAGTGTGATTCACAGTTGCACTACTGTCGTAAATACAGATCGTGCCTTGAGCATCTCGTGTTGAGCTGTACACCTGCATTTGTGGATGAGCTATTACAATCGCCCGTGTAATTCCGGTTGTTGCAAACTGTAAATAACTAAGTTTAATCTGTAGCGCCAAGGGCCTGCAAGACACACTTGCATGAGGCGGATTCTGATAGGGAATCGGAATTGCGCACAACCTTGAACTTTTGTGATTGAGTAACATTAGAGGACTTACATGGGGAAGTTCAAGCTTTCAAGGCTTATTTGTGGCGAGATGGACGAAAGACTGACCAAACTTTTTGGCCTGAGATGAAAGTATTTCTTTGCATGCGGCCTGAAATGAGACTGAGGTACTTGTAGCACTCAGGGACAGGGATAAAATTCCAGCCTCAATCTTCCATAAGAAACATTATCAGGGATGACCACTCTGCTGTGGTATGTTTTCCCATTAGCCGTGAGACTGTCTCACATCCTGTTGTCTCTTTTAGTTCTCACCAACCAGTAAAAGCCAGTCCCAGGCTGTATTCTAAATGGTACACTCCTATACCGCACACTGCATACTACAGTAGTATGTACTGCACACTGTATACACCCCCTGTGTGTGGTATACAGTACAGTAACAAGTTCTGACCTACAGTGTAGTATGCTAATACAGTCACATGACCAGTTACCTCACATTTACCTCAGAGCTGTTATTACTGTATCCACTGTTTAGAGCTAGCTGCTGCTAACGCTGCTCAGTTCACCTGAAATACGGTTAGCCTAGCTGTTAGCTACTCTCGGCTATTTCACTCTAAAACTGACCCTCTAAAGCGAGTTCATCTTTTATTAATCTTCAGACCTGAATATTTTAACTTTCTGAGGCTCATTCTGATGAACACACACCCCACTACAATCACCACACCACATCTACACTCGGAGTGGGCTGCGTTTAGCTCCCCAGTGTTACCCACCGCCATTCTCTCTGGCTGAAGCAGACTGAGAGCTGGTGAGGCCGCGGTGCATGATGGGATGCAGTACACCATGAAGATAGCTCCCCCTGTACACTAGAACATCCGACTGGAGTAGAACACCATCCGGGTATCTCCAGTACACCATGAAGATAGCTCCCCCTGTACACTAGAACGTCTGACTGGAGTAGAACACCATCCGGGATCTCCAGTACACCACGAAGATAGCTCCCCCTGTACACTAGAACGTCTGACTGGAGTAGAACACCGTCCGGGCATCTCCGGTACGCCATGAAGATAGCTCCCCCTGTACACTAGAACATCTGACTGGAGTAGAACACCATCCGGGATCTCCAGTGCACTACCGATCTTACAGACTACTTTTAGGTAGATTTAGTACATGAGTAGTATGTAGTATGCCGTTTCAAATACAGCCCCAGATTTACTACTGTCTGGTCTCTCCCTCAGTTAGTCTTTCTTCCTCCAACAGCGTCTTCTTCCATCTGCTCCCAGCCTCTGCCATGATATCTGTGCTGGGAATACCGAGTTAGCTTCTTCTTATAGCATCGTCTTTCGTCTTCTCCTAGCCTCTGCCATGAACGTTCCTGCTGGGAATACCAAGATAGCTTCTTCCTATAGCGTCACCTTTGTCCTCTCCCAGCCTCTGCCATGATGTTCCTGCCTGGACCACCAAGCTAGTTTCTCTTATAGCTTCTTATAGAATTGTCTGTAGTCTTCTCCCAGCCTCTGCCATGATGTTCATGCTGGGAATACCGAGCTAGCTTCTTCTTATAGCTGCTGAAGATCCATAGTTGTTGGTCTGTGACATGGTGCCATAAAGCGCTACACATTTCTGTGGAGAGGTCTTGTACACGCTCCTCCTAAGAGACATATAGCAGGTGTTCCAGGCACGAAGTGGGAACGACAGAGATGCTGTTCTCTCGTTATATCAGAGTTCCGTCAGAACGATTCCGAAGCTGAGTTTATAAGATCAAATCGGGCTTAATGTTGCTGTAAGTCATCAGATCTGTCTGGATTTTACATGACGGACTGTTCCAGTGTCACACTTCCAGGTTCTCCTCCTGCCTCCGAACTACTCCCCATGATTCACTCCCACATGACGCCATCACCACATGTCCCCCCTCCACCAATCACGAACAGCCTTCCCGTTCCTCATCCCCAGAGCACTAATCACATGTCTGTATATATACTCTTTTGTCTGTCTTGCCTCTTTGTGAGGTACTGGCAACTTGGTTGCCCTACTCAGCAGTCGTGGATTGTTCTGCCTGGTTTCCCGTTTTGATCCCTCCTTCCACCTCGGTTTTGTTTCGGGATTCTCCCTTTGTTTGGTTGCCTGTTCTTACCTGCTGGTTGGTTCTGACTCTGTCTGGTTTCTTGGTTTGTGGCTTTGTCTTATCCCTGCTGGTATGTTTGCTCTGGTTTCGTCACTTAGCTTGTTGGTTTGATCTTCCAATAAACTTGGTCTCACTTTTAGCTCTGCAGGTGTTGAGGTGAGTCTGTCAAGCGTTACGTCCAGTACCTTTAGTGCATTCAACATGCTGTCATTTACATATTTAAAGTCAGAATTTCTTTATTTCTCAAAATTACCCAATGCTGCTTTGCCTAGGTGTTCAACACCTTCAGACTAGTACCGAGTAGAACCAGTTAAATCCTTTCTTTATTTAAGCTCGGGCTTACCCAGCAACCAAAAGCAGTTTTACCTGGCTCAGTAAAAGCTCGGGGAACCTCCAGCAAGATACAATCATCTGAGCAGGCTTCGTAAAGTGTGTCCTTCACAGTGAGCATGGAGGTGATAACACTCTGGCGTCTGACCCACACGAGCCTTATGGATATAAAGCAACCAGTGTGTTTCCCTTCTTTCAGATAGAGAGGGCCATCCCACTCTCTCATATAAAGCTCAGTGATGAGTGCTGAATGGACCTCCAGCAAGAACCTCAGAGCAGAGTGATAAACAGGGTCCAGAGCCTTCGGAGTGCTCGCTGAGGCATTCCTGTCCAGCACATCACCGTAATCCAGAACAGATAGGAAAGTTGCCTCCACAGTCGTCTTCCTGCTGTGCCTAGGGAAACTAGGTTTGCGTCTGTAGAAGAAGCTTCTGCCTGAGCTTATTTGTAAGCTTACAGATACGCTATATTGACAAAAGTATTCACTCCCCCATCCATATCGTTCAATTCAGGTGTTCCAGTTACTTCCATGGCCACAGGTGTATAAAACCAAGCACCTAGATATGCAGACTGCTCCTACAGATGTTAGTGAGAGAATGGGTCACTCTCAGGAGCTCAGTGAACTCCAACGTGGTACCGTGATAGGATGCCACCTGTGTAACAAGTCCAGTTGTGAAATTTCAGTCGACTGTCAGTGGGATTATACCACAGTGGGAGTGATTGGGAACCACAGCAACTCGTAAGGACTCGTAGGACACATAAACCGACAGAGCGGGGTCAGCGGATGCTGATGCTGAGGAACTCTTAATGCTTCAGCAGACCAAGAGATTCTGGACAATCTCATGCTCCCAACTTTGAGGGAACAGTTCATAAAGACATGGATGAGGGAGTTTGGTGTGGAAGAACTGGACTGGCCTGCACAGAGCACTGACCTCAACCCGATAGAACACTTTTGGGATGAATTAGAGCCGAGGCTGTGAGCCAGGCCTTCTCGTCCAACATCAGTGTCTGACCTCACAAATGCTCTTCTGGAAGAATGGTCAGAACTTTCCATAAACACATTCCTAAACCTTGTGGAAAGAATTCCCAGAAGAGTTGGAGCTGTTCTAGCTGTAAAGGGTGGAACATCATATTACACCCTATGGATTAGGAATGGGATGTAGTTCATATGCGTGTGAAGGCAGACGAGCGAACACTTTTGGTAATATAGTGTACGGGCCTTAAACACAAGTTCCTCGTACTCAGCTACTCCGTCAATAGTGGATCCCTGTAAAGTAGAAACACTTACTATCAGTATGGTCTGGACAGCTATAACAAAAACAGCAACAACAGTTGCTGATGTCTGAAAGCCCTTTTTCACCAGCGTGGAGTTCCATTCCGGTTTGTGGACCTAATTTCCACCAAAAGTAAATAAGTTTGGAATCTGAGAAGTTCATTCCTGGCTGGAACCAAAGAATAGCAGGTACTTCAGCACGAATCGTGTTTAGATCCGTGGGCGTGTCAGTTGTTGAGCACCGAGAAGGTAACAATGGCGCCCCCCAGTGTTCTGCTGGAGAACCTCTTCTAGGTCTTCTTATATCCAGTAGTTGATCCGTGCTGCTTTCTGGATATAAACAAACATCTGGAATAACAGCCCAAACACTCGCAGGTAACCTACATGCTCCGCCATCTTGGTACTACTGTTCACTACCGCCGTGCAGCGCCCCCTGTTGAGGGTGATGATGTATCCTTTGGTGTTCCTTGGTTCCAGTAGAAACTGGTGCAGACTGCAGTAGTAAATGCAGACTGGTTCCCTGGATAGCACCAAGGTTCTAAGAAGCCAGAACAGAACCAGGTCTGTGTGTAAGAGCTCTTGCTAATTCTTGCAGGCAGATTTGCTCCAGGTTGGTCACGTGGGTTAGATGTGTGACGCCCCGTTTGGAGTGCCTGCTGTGTTTCCTTTCTCTCCTTGGCTTTGTTTCAGGTGAGTGGTGATCTGGAGGTGATCTGCTGCTTGTTGCTCCACCTGTGTGCTCAGCTCCTATTCGCTAGTCTTGATGGCAGTAGATTTAAAAGGACCTTTGATTCCTGCAGTTGATGAGCTGCTGTTTTCTCTTCATCCGAGCCAACGTGCTGCTCCCGTTGGCTGGCCCCCAGCAACAGGCCGAATCTGTTTCTTCTGTATTTGCTGTAAAGTTGATCTTGAGCAGGGTTTGTAGGAGTGACCTGCCGGTTTGTTTATGGTGACAGTAGGTGGGGCAGATGTTCTTGTCTTTACAGGGTAAATTAGCTGAATTTTAGGTGGTTGGCTATTTTGGCCTGGGATCATCCTGAAGCCAATAAATCCTTCATATACAGGACGACTGGCAAACAGGCTGTACCGAATTATTGTCCTAATTTTTTGCATTGTTGATTTTGAGGGAAAATGGGCCGTGTTAGTCCTGGGCGGGGTGGGGAGTCAAAGGTCTAACCACTAGAGGATGTAATAGGATGATGCCTCGGAGCTACAGATTTCCCATCTGGAATTTGGTCTTTTTGGACTTGGTCACTGTGGAACATTCAGGTTTTTGTTGCTCAGCCATTCCTGGGTTGCGTTGGCCTTCTGCTTGGGATCGTTGTCCTGTTGAAAGGTGATGATTCTCCCAAGCTTACTTCTTTAAGCTTAGCAGACTCCCTGTGTTTGCACCATCCATCCATTCTGCAGTTTATCAGGATGTCCAGTCCCCACTGACGAAAAGCATTCCCACTACATGATGCTGCCACCGCCATGCTTCACTGTGGAATAGTGTTAAGGAATCGGCAGCGTTAGGTTTGGGCTATGCGTAGCATTTTGAATTTTGCAGGGGCAGTGGGTCACCATGACCAGAGCATAGATTTCCCGTTCCACCTTAAATGTTGAATCAGTTATTATGATGCTACAAGCACCAGAATGGAACTGTTGCTGCATTTAAGGTGGAACAGGAAACCTGGACAATAAGCTAGGGAGTAGAAAGCTGAAAAGTACTGTACAGGTAGGATAGCTTTGCCCTCTATGAGCCATCCTGTTAGTGCAGCACCATTGGCAGACGGCTGCACCACGCAGGACTACATGCACGCAGACCGTTACCACGACTGTCCTAAACACCACGTCACCGTCACCAAAGACTGCAATGGTGTCGTGCCAGACTGTCATGGAGTGACTCAGAACGGCAGCGGGTCATCTTCAGTGACGAGTCCCGCTTTTGTCTTGGTGGAGACGACCAACGAATCCGTGTGTGGAGGCACCGTGGTCAGCACCAAGATGAACGGTTTGTTGTCACGCGTCACACGTCCAGAAGGCCTGGTGTTACTCCACCTCCACCCCTACCGCACCATCTGCAGGAACTGTGTGAGGATATTCAAGCTGCATGGGATGGATTAAATTAAATCCACATTACAAGAGTAGTTAGGATGGTCTGATGTTCTAAATCAGCTGATCGAAGGTGATTATTAATCTGAGTCTGAAGTAACATTAAAAACACAGTACCGTTTAAGCTCTCTCGTGTTTGAACCTCTCCTGGCCCGGGTGTCGTCACCGCTGTAATGCAATGACGTTAAACCCAAAACTGGGAATAATAAAAGCATTTTAGTGACTACAGTAGCGCAGAGGAACAGTAGGAAAATGAAGACCGAACTGGAGCTAGTTATTCCGAACTGATCATCAAAACGTGAGCCCACAACATGTGAAGTGAAGTTTATTGGTTGTTCTTCTTGCGGTGTGACGGAGCGCCAGCTAGTGAGTGTTTTGGCCTGTAAAGAACAAGTTAAATTCCTCTTGCTCAGCTGAAAAACATCAGAGAAGCTCAGTCGGATTGTTTTTCACTCATATGGCTTTTGCTCTGAGTCTGATTTTGGATGCATACCTCAAGCATGAGGAAACAAAGTTCTCATCTCGATCACCGCTTCAGATAAAGGATCAGATGTTCACCATTATATGACTCTGATTAGACCGAGTGTATTAGCGACGGTGCGTGTTCAACTCATAGACTTTGATGCACCTTATCCTTTCCACCTTAAATCTGTCCAGGTGCTGCTGCGCCATTTAAGGTGGAACTAAAAGATCCAACTACAGATAAAGCATGTGATTTGAGACTGTACAGCTGTATGTACACTGTGATGGTGTAATAAGGAGAGTTCAGTACACAGAACTGACATCCCGTGAACCTCAAACACTGCTGTTCCTCCTTCTAATCCAAATCCTGCATTTCCAAAAGAAAATCCTAAACTGTTATGGCGCAGACTCATGAATATTTACACCCCCAACATTTACATACAACCACAACGGAGCTACGGAACCAAAAGGGTGGACTATGTGGAGAAATCCAGCGTTCCAGGCTGGGAAGGGAATGTTTCCACTCTTCGTTCCCTTCCCAAGGATCCCAACTGTCAGCGGTACATGGTTGATGTTCATCTTTAAACCAGGCTGATGTTCTTCCTGTTCACCAGCTTCTTAACCCAATGTTCTGTTCCACCTCAAATGCAGCAGCGGGTACAGGCGCCAGAATGTCCTGCAGCTCCATTTAAGGTGGAACGGAAAATTCCCAAAACAAGCTGGAGAACAGGAACTTCAGCTCCCACATCTTTAACAGGATCCCAGAACAACTTTAATCCTGCAGTCTGCACATTTCACTCCGGACAGTTTCCTGTTAAACTCTTGGACAATATGGAGCAGCTCCGCTCAGCGTTTGACCCTGAAGAGACTGAAGAGAAGAGCAGCTCCACCTTTATTAGCACCACCACCCCAAAAGCAGCCTGTGAGTAGCAGCCGTGCTGTGTGATTGTATCTGTGTTTGCCGGTTAAAGCAGATCATCTTAAACTGAGAGTTCCATAGTGAGGAACAACTTTAATCTACTGTGTGTTGATGTCCAGATGGAGAGCCAGTAGCTAGTACAGGGAACTTTAGCTACTAGCATTAGCTCCAAGCTAACTAGCATAGCTAACTAAATAGTATGAGGGCGGAGCTTATTTACACAGAGGCTCATTTTGTTTAGTCTGCTTCCACATGGTGCTTCTGTGTGATCATCATGGGGGGTCTCTCGCTGTAAACCAGCCAATCCAAGCAGAGCTCATCTGATTATTCATGAGCTCACCAAACCAAGGAAAACAGCTGGTTTCACTCTAGAACCAGATCATAGGGTGTTAATGGGTGTGTAGAACCACATCTGGGCATCTTTCACTCCAAACACAGTCACATACCTTCTATCTAGAACATCAGGGAACAGTGTAAATACTGAGTGAATGTGTTTTAGTAACACTATATGGTGCTCCTGTGGAGTGGACCGGACCCCCTGATGTCCAGCCCTACAGTATCTACAGATCTCTGTATGACGTGTGTGTTTCTGTATTCATGCAGCTGAAAGTCCTTCAGAACTCTGGAAATGAGAAGAGTATGAATGACAAACGGATGAAAATGAAAGAGGGATTAGGGCAGAACGAGAGCAGCACCTCCCTCCCTCATCTCCTCCTCCACTAGCTCAGGTGTGAGTCCATCCCTGAACCTTGCCTGAGGGTATGTGTGAGCGGAAACCAATTACTGTTCACTCACTTACTCCTCTACACACACACACACACACACACACACACACACACACACACTCACTCACTCACACGTGCACACTGTCTCTCTCTATGTATGTCTCTCACTCCTTATGTGTATCTCTCTCTCTTTCTCTCTAGTTCTCTGTCTCTCTCTCTCTCTCTTTCTCTCTCTCTCTCTAGTTCTCTGTCTATCTCGCTCTCTCTCTCTCTCTCTCTAGTTCTCTGTCTCTCTCTCTCTCTCTCTCTCTATCTCTCTAGTTCTCTGTCTATCTCGCGCTCTCTGTCTATCTCGCTCTCTCTCTCTCTAGTTCTCTGTCTCTCTCTCTCTCTATCTCTCTCTAGTTCTCTGTCTATCTCGCTCTCTCTCTCTAGTTCTCTGTCTCTCTCTCTCTCTCTCTCTATCTCTCTCTAGTTCTCTGTCTATCTCTCTCTCTCTCTCTCTCTCTCTCTCTCTCTCTCTCTATTTCTCTGTCTCTCTCTCTCTCTCTCTCTCTTTAGTTCTCTGTCTAGCTGCATGGCACATAAGGCCCTGAACAGATACACCTCCTTTCAGACCTCCATAGTGTGGAGGTGTCTTCTCACAGTGGAAGAAGGATGGACAGAAACACCTGTGGATGTTCTCAGATGCACAGGATGCTGCCCACAGGACGCTGCTCCACTTGATGTTGCCCACAGGACACTGCTCCACTTAACTCTGCCTACAGGACGCTGCTCCACTGGACTCTGCCTACAGGACGCTACTCCACTGGACTCTGCCTACAGGACGCTGCTCCACTTGATGTTGCCTACAGGACGCTGCTCCACAGGGTGCTGTTGTGCTGGATAGTGTTGGTTGGTGGACAATTCTCAGTCCAGCAGTGACACTGAGGTGTCCAGCAGCACTGCTGTGTCTGATCCACTCACACCAGCCCAACACACACTAACACACCACCACCACGTCAGTGTCACTGCAGTGCTGAGAATGATCCACCACCCACATCATACCTGCTCTGTGGGGGTCCTGTGGGGGTCCTGACCATTGAAGAACAGGGTAATACAGTATACAGAGAAACAGATGGACTACAGTCTGGACTACAGAGTGTCCTATATGGTCAGTGGAGCTGATGGAGTGGACAGTGGGTGTAGATAGAGGGAGGAGGTTTATTGTTACGGCTGATGGGTGTGTGTGAGTGATGGGAGTTGAACTGACTCTCCAGCAGTTGCTGATGTGATGAATTCTGACGTTCAGCTAAAGTGCTTGCGAGCACGTCTGGGCACAGCATACACGCTGTTTTGACGCTCTAATGTGTAAATTGCGTCCGTGTCCAGACAGGCCTGGGCACCGGAGCAGAGCTGAGCTGAAGTCAGTGCTGTGTTCGGTCCTCTTTAGCCCAGATGTGTCCCAGAAACGCTCCCCCCCCCCGCTCTCCTGAGTAATGACGAAATCTTTAAGCAATAAAATTAAATTTCCTGCTGGGTTTCGTGCTCTCTGTGTCCGGGCTCCACGACGTTCTGCTCCTTCAGCTCCTCAAAATCAATTTTACGGTTCCCGGTGATTAAGAATATACAGGCCTCGCTGTTTTACCTCCAGTGTTTCATAACATGGGCTGAATTACTGTCACCTGTTACTGATTCCCACAGTACAATCACACTGAGAATCAGCTTCGACATTAAACTGGAGCTTCAACAACTGATGGGACTCCTAACAACCACCTGGAAGACCTGGTAGACACACCAACACTGTCCCCATCAGATAAACAGCACCTTCATCTTTGAGAGAGAGGAGAAGATCAAGTTCCACTCTGGGATCTACAGGTGTTTCTTCTGTCCGTCCTTCCTCCACTGTGAGGACACACCTCAACACTATGGAGGTCTGAAAGGAGGTGTAGCTGTTCAAGAAGCTCCTCACTGGGAAAGGGAGACAATGGACTGACCACCCCAGACTCTAGAACCTCAACACCACTGAATGTGTTTGGGGTTATTTGGATGGTGAGAAGAAGCAGAACATGCAGGACCAACTTTACAAGGCGTCTGGGTTGTAAGACCAATCCAGCTTTGGATTAAAGTTGTACAATTTTCCGTTCCACCTTAAATGGTTCCCCAGGACATTCTGGTGCCTGTACAAGCTGTAGCATTTAAGGTGGAACGGAACATTGGATTAAGAAGCTGCTGAGTAGGAAGCAACTTCAGCCTGGTTTAAAGATCAACCATGTACCGCTGACTGTTGGGTTCCTTGGGAAGGGAGTGAAGAGTGTAGAAGGCGTCTGGGTTGGAAGGCCAATTATCCAGAACATGGAACCTAAGCGATCTTAAGTTCATCTTAAGCTACGTTAGTAAGGAATGGAAGTTTGGACCTGCTGGCAGTTCCCGGGTCTTTAGAGAGGGGATCTTAAACATTCCGTGTAGGATCTGTTTGTCATTTCATGATCATGTCGGCCTCCAGAAGATTACTCACAGGACATGCATGCGGGACACACGGAGGAAACTACAGCAGGATGCAAAGCCAGATGGAAATCAGGTTTGGAGAAGCGCTCTGGGTCTCCCAGTTCCTCTGAACTAACAACCTGAAGCTTCCTTCTGCTCATGGTGTCCAAATCTGCTCCCTCTCCGTCTCTACTTTCATTCCAGCCCAGAGGAGAGGGATCAGGAATAGCGGAGAGAGGGAAATCTGTCACTCCGTGTCCTGATCTCTATATTTGTACTAAAAGCAGCAGTCTCTCTCCCCCTTCCCCTCCCTCTCTCTCTCTGTCTCTCTCTCTCTCTGTCTGTCTCTCTCCCCCTTCCCCTCCTTCTCTCTCTCTCTCTCTCTATCTGTCTGTCTCTCTCTGTCTCTCTCTCTCTCTCTCTCTCCCTCTCTCTCTCTGCCTGTCTGTCTCTCTCCCCATTCCCCTCTCTCTCTCTCCCCCCTCCCCGCCCTCACTCTCTCTCTGTCTCTCTCTCTCTCTCTGTCTGTCTCTCTGTCTGTCTCTCTCTCGCTCTCTCCCTCTTTGTCTCTGTCTTTCTCTCGCTCTCTCTCTGTCTGTCTTTCTCTGTCTCTCTCCCCCCCCCTCTCTCTCAGTGGTCCATGTGTCGTCTCTGAGGACCATGAAGGATGAAGACGTTGGGACTTTTCAACTCCTTCCAAGAAAAAATAGCGTCTCCGACCACCTACCAGGATCTGAAGAGAGAATGTGCTTCACCTTCTCTTTCATCTCTCCACTCTTTGTTAAAGATAGATGGATAGAGAGAGAGAGAGAGAGAGAGAGAGAGCGAGAGATTAAGTCTGGCCATACATGGTGAAACATTCAGGTAACTTTAGCTGCTTAAAACTTGAATGAAACTGAAATGAAAATCCAACAGATGCAACAGTTACTGGGTCTGCTCTGATTGGCTAGTTTACAGCGAGACCCCGCCCATGATGATCACACAGAAGCACAGAAGCACCATGTGGATATAGACTAAATAAAATGAGCCTGGAACACTGGATTTCTCCACATAGTCCACCATGTTGGTTCTGTAGCTCTGTTGTGGGTGTTTGTAAATGTCGGGGGTGTGAATATGAATGAGTCTGTTCCGTAACAGTTTAGGATTTGGGAATCGGCCCAGTTTACTGTACCTCTATTGGAAGTGCAGGATTGGGATTTGAAGGAGGAACAGCAGTGTTTACACCCATAAAGAAAAACGAAGACTGGCACCAGTGAACTCTAACACTAGCAAGCTAACCTAGTCAGCCTAGCTAACGTTCTTGATACAGACTTTCGGTTTATAGGTTCTTGCTATGAACCCACATCATGTCAGGTTGTTTGATTTGTTGGTCAGACACAGGCTGGTGAAGCTCGCTAGCACAGATGAAGGTAGTTAAGGCAATCAGCTGCAGCCTCCTCTTCTATTACTCACCACAAGGAAAGAGCTAGGACGATAACACAATTCAACCAATCAGTTTGTAGAGTTCAGCCCAAGGAGGCGGAGCTTAGTCTATGAAAGTAGCACTGCAGAGGTCCCCCCATCCCTGGGTGGGTACAGTCACAGTCCATTAGGTTGGCCTGTTGGTACCGGCTCCCTCCAGAGGCTTGTTCACCTGTTAGCTTTACCTTCCACCTCCTGAGGCTTGTTCACCTGTTAGCTTTACCTTCCACCTACAGAGGCTTGTTCACCTGTTAGCTTTACCTTCCACCTCCAGAAGCTTGTTTACCTGTTAGCTTTACCTTCCACCTCCTGAGGCTTGTTCACCTGTTAGCTTTACCTTCCACTGCCAGAGGCTTGTTTACCTGTTAGCTTTCCGTTCCACCTTCAGAGGCTTGCTTACCTGTTAGCTTTACCTTCCACCTCCAGAGGCTTGTTTACCTGTTAGCTTTACCTTCCGCCTCCAGAGGCTTGTTTACCTGTTAGCTTTACCTTCCGCCTCCAGAGGCTTGTTTACCTGTTAGCTTTACCTTCCGCCTCCAGAGGCTTGTTTACCTGTTAGCTTTACCTTC
>CM067477.1:41102481-41112703 GCA_034552555.1 Semaprochilodus insignis
TTGGATGTGTGGGTCTCCTTTTCTCAGTGAGGAGCTTCTTGAACAGCTACACCTCCTTTCAGACCTCCATAGTGTTGAGGTGTCTTCTCACAGTGGAAGAAGGATGGACAGGAACCCCTGTGGATGTTCTCAGATCTGAAGCAGGAGTGGAGCTTGATGTTCTCCTCTCTCTCAGAGATGAAGGTGCTGTTTATCTGATGGGGACGGTGTTGGTGGGTCTCGAGGTCTTCCAGGTGGTTGTTAGGAGCCTCGTTTCCTCTGTATCTGTTGATCATCACTTCCTCCTTCCTTATGCAAGTGTATTATTGTACATTTACTCCTGAGCATCTCCTGATTCACCGGAAGGCGGTACAGTACGACTATCATGATGTCATGGTTTTGCCATATTGCTCATCCTTATGTGATGTGGTGTGTAAAAGAACACACACACACACACACACACACACACACACAAATGTATATATATATGTGTGTGTGTGTGTATGTGGTGTGTGTGTATATATATATAAGTCAAAAGTTTAGGTACACCCCTCTAACTGGATGTAGTTGGTGATCTTAAAGACTCTACAGTCGTACACTGAACAGCTCCAACTGATGAGAGTCTGAACCAGTACATACCCTGATACCCCACATATCCTCTTGATGTACCACAGTATGATATTTCTCCATATCTCCACCTCTAATATATATTTAGTGGTGTAAAAACTTTGATCTCTTTTTCTGCACAGTGTAAAAGCTCTAGTTCTCCTTTCAGTTTAGTGAATATTCATGAGAGACCGACCAATAGAATTGCTCCAAACCTGCTTAGAAACAAACCTTGTTCTATCAGCTCCACTGCAGGTTAAGAAAGCTGGTTCATCCTCCTGTAAAGGTCCATTCTGGAGGGTTTTAAGGTGGACTGTATAATTCCATGAGTGCTAGTTTATAGTTTGGTGTCTTCACTTTTGTTCTACAGTAGAGCTTTAAGATAAACAGAAGGAGAACCTGCTACGAGGAGAACCTGCTATGAGGAGCCGTCTCTAAACTATTGACTGGTAGAAAACATGAACAAACCTGCACAAATAAACATGCAGCTGTTAGATCATTATGCACACATAACAAACTGCACAAGCAGCAAATCATTAAGAATCAGACTCGGTAGTATAACTTGTATAGAAGTGAACTGATAGCATGCAGACAAACGGTTAGCGCAGTTAGAGCAGTTAGCACAGTTAGCATAGCAATGAGAACAAACAAAGCAGGCAAGCAAGAAGAAAGCACTATGAACGGTCCATTGTGGACGAATTCTGTCAATCAAACAGCCGTGATTTCAGTGGTAGATTGTGTTATGTAAACTGGTACTGACAATCACCGTCAATCATTATGTGAGCCGCCATGCCCACAAATTTTAGTGCATGAAATAGCTTAGAATTTTTCGGGGTATTAAATCACAATTAACTTGTATAAATAAACAGGAAAAAAGGTCATATGCAACACATCAATAAACTTAAATATTAGGTAAACAAATCAGCTAAAATAAATAATATGTTTCTATATATTGTCTGATTTTACAATAAAATAAAATAAAATAAAATATAAAATGTGCCATGACTGGAGCACAGAACACATTTTACCTTTCTTTTTTCAATATGCTGAATTCAGCAAATAAACAGTGTTTGTGCATTGAATAGTGCAAAAGTACTTACTTATTAATTAATTAATTACTTTGTTTGTTTGTTTATTTGTTTATTATTTCACTCTTTAATAAGAAGGGGCACACTGTGCAGAATTTTCCATTATGGAATAGCGTAGCTCTGGAGAACCTGCCGGGCCTCTCGGTGAGGGTTTGGAGGATTGCATGTTGGTGAGTGTGGAGCTTTGGCTGCTGTTTCTGGAAGAATGTCTCTTTTCAGACACTGCCAGTCAGCACAGGGGGGCTGCTGTGTTCCTCCTTAACCCCTAAATCCACCCCCCCAAACCCCGTCACATACTGGCTCTAGTGCTATTCACTGATACACTCTCACTGGCACGGAGTATTGATTACTAACTGTCATGATATTAGCTTTGGTAGTATGGAAACTGTAGAATGTAAATAAGCATATTTCATATGGATTATATATTTATTCATATATACATTTTATTATATATACATTTTATTATTTTATATATTATTATCTATCTATCTGTCTATCTATCTATCTATCTATCTATATATCTATATATCTATCTATCTATATATATATATATATATATATATATATATATATATATATCTATATAGGGATGTACTGTTGCTTAATATAGGACATATTAGGTGTAGGCATTTATATATATATATACATGTTACATATAGGTACTTATATCGCGTATTATTATTATTATAACATACAGGCACTATATATATACATATATATATATGTACATATATGTAATGATTATTTTATTATATATAATAATAAATATATTATTATTATGTAGGTATGTGCTTATATAGTCGGTGCATAATACATATGGGTCATATTGCTATTACATATTGCCATTTCATATAATGTATATATGACATATTATCATTACTTATAGGTACTTGCCTATATACAGTATAATATTCCATAAGGGATATATTATTGGGCTGTTTGGTGTATATACAGTATAATACCTATGGGTCATAGTACTGCCATATTTTGTTATAGACGCTATACATGTCCTGACAAGGTATGAATACAAACACGGGCACACCCACCCAGGCATGTGCTCACAGTTCCTTGAGTGGTCTGTGCTCTCTGGCCTCGGCCCTGCGCGCTGGACTCTGAAGTTTTCCCCTTCCTTGCCCATCATTGTCAGTCGATTATAGGGTGGAACTGAACTAGAAAATCTGGTACAATCTAGCAATTAGTGCACAGGGTCTGCAGTGTGGAGCGGAGGAGCCCCGGCGGCGAGAGAAAAACCGGCCCTGATTGGGCACGGACAGTGGGGTTTAGTGCTGCATGGGTTCATCCTAAAGCGGCCTGCGTCCTGCCCGGCCGGCTCAGAGAGCCGCAGAGTGCCGCGTGGCTGGAGCTTCCCTTTTTTCCCTCACCCCCCCACCCCCCTTTTTTCTCCCTCCACGGCTCCTTTTGTGCGGCGGTGTGTTTTTGCTGTTTTTTGCCTTCCCTGCCTGTTCATTATCCATTTCAGCCATTACGTGCACTCAAAGTGAGTGGAGGTAACAAAAGAGCAAGTTGTCGGCAGTGCAAGGAAGCGACGTCTTCTGAAAAGAGGGAAAGGATGTTAATGTGCTTACAGTGATGGTATAAGCCTGGCGGACAGTGAAATGCGCCCGCTCCTTTATTCCGCCGCTGCCCATAAAGCATGGGCTCTGTTTGGATGCCTGGTTTTAAAGCTGGACATTAAGTCAGATTCTGACGGCCTGCTAAAAACATGTAGCTCGGAGCGGCGAGCATACGACGGCGCAGGACATAAACCACCCGGCGCATGAAATTCAGTACACAAGCCTGTTTTAAAGCCATTGTGTAGGTTGCTTTAATGTAACGTACAGCACAGCTGCATAATATCACCTTATCCGGGCATAATAACAACACACTCTCTGAGGAACGTGTAGAAGATCCAGCTCACAAACACAGACACTTTGCGTACCTGCTCCGGAGTAACAGCCCTTTAATGGCGTTTCAGTGAGGTATTAGGACGCGCTGCTTCTTGTCCTGTAATATAATTGCAGTATAATTTGTTACAGGGTTTAAACATTAGGAGCCGGTTCCGTTTATTGTGTGCGTGTTTATTAGGTGTAATCTCACTGAGCTCCTGATCAGCTTTAATGTGTGAAACGTTTGATGGCCGGATTTACGGAGCGGGCCGCATGTGTGTGGCGACTTCAAAACAACGCGCTGTTTATTTCAGCTTCAAAACAGCATTAAAATTCAAAGCTAAATTCAGCCTGCTCTTCTTGTTGTTTATTAATAATAGCATGTTTATTTGTTCCTTTGCATCATATAACGTGTCAGATGAATTTTATGTTTAGCCTTTCAGTTTGTTTATATTGGAAATTATACAGGAAACAAAAACAACTGTGGCACAACTGAGACGCACTGTAAACAAAAACAGACAAACAAACAAACAGATCTGATTATAAATGTCAAATATGTTTTTTCAATAACTCATTATTATTCAACATCTACTATGAATTATTCAGTATCCACTATGAAATATTCAGTAACTACTATGAATTATTCAGTATCCACTATGAATTATTCAGTATCTACTATGAATTATTCAGCATCTACTATGAATTATTCAGCATCCAGTATGAATTATTCAGTATGTACTATGAATTATTCAGTATCTGCTATGAATTATTCAGAATCTACTATTAATTATTCAGCATCTACTATGAATTATTCCGTATCCACTATGAATTATTCAGTATCCACTATGAATTATTCAGTATCTACTATGAATTATTCAGCATCTACTATGAATTATTCAGAATCTACTATTAATTATTCAGTACCTACTATGAATTATTCAGCATCCAGTATGAATTATTCAGCATCCAGTATGAATTATTCAGCATCTACTATGAATTATTCAGTATCTACTATGAATTATTCAATACTCGGTATATAGTATTTAGTATTACTGTTAGATTGATGTGTAAAGTCTGTAGCTTCCTCCTGACAAAGTGCAGAGGACAGTAATACAGCCCTGAGCTGAAGCTGCTTCATTCCTGATAGTCTGGTTTGGTTAGCGTTAGCGCTGTGTGCTGTGTCTGTATGTTTGGCTCCTGCAGTGTTAACAGCGGTGCAGACCAGCAGACAATAGCGGCTCAGTTAGCCGCGGCTAATTCTCCACCCATCCGTCTCTTCCTGCCAAGGCCTAACCTCCCACCAGCCGCCTTTGTTTTTCCTCTTTTCCACTGCCTTTGTACCCATCCCTCCATCCTCTCCTTCTCATCCTGAACCCAGATGGCTGAAAGTGCAGCAGTTTATGGAGTTTATGGTGCTTTACTGTTTTGCATGGTGTGAGCCCGTGTCCACTTTACCGGACTTCAGAAGGCTCTTGTTTTCTTCCTGCTCTCTGGGCGGACAATGAGCCAAAGTTCACTCTCCGAAATGTTACGGGGACGAGATATGTTTTGTCTCTGAAGTTTTTTTAGCATTGGAGTTAGCATGGTGGCTAACATAGCTCAGTAATAGAAGCTTCTATGCGCTAGCAGTTAGCAACATGCTAAAAAAAAGTGTATATTACTTTGTGTATATTACTCATGGTTTTACTTCGACAATGATGATACTTTTGTCTATATTTATATATAATGTATATATATATATGTGTGTATATAATATATAATAGTGCCAGAAAGTCTGTTTTTAGAGATTACTGAACAACCACATGTACAGTAATTTGAAGCTAGTGTTGGATGATTTAGGCATGCAGTTAGCACTGTGCTTGCTGGTGCACCTAAGCTTCCATTACTTGTTAGCCACAGTATATGGACAAAAGTATATGGACACCCCTCCAGCAGAAGCTTGGCATTGCACATAGTGATCTTGGGCTTGTGTGCAACTGCTCAGCCATGAAGCTCACAGTGCTGATGTTGCTTTCATACTACAAAAAAAGATATCTTGGCAGGTTAAATGGTCTTATAGATTGTTGTAAGCTCATTTTAATATTAAAATGTCTTGGCTTGAAACAAGTCAAATTATCTGCTCATATGGTGAAAAAATTTGGTTTACAGAAATCACTTCAGACTAGTAAAGATACATGGAAATAAGCACAATAACCAATAATCTTAAAATAGTCTTACATCAATCTCAGAGTTGGATTTTTAAGATATATCAACTAGATATAAGATCATTTTACCTGCTAAGATATCATTTTTTTGCAGTACAGAGGCAGGATTTGAGGATTTGCTGTGGTTCCATGAATGCACCGTATCATTCTGCGTACCATCACATGCCATCACATACCATAGTAGAGCAGTACTATAGAATGGCAGCCGGGAGAGACGATAAAGACCAGATTCAGATTCATTTTTACACTCTACTCACATAACATAACTGAATGTAATGAAGTGTTCAGCATCTCTGATCCCACTCGGTATCAGACTGACTGTTAACCAGCTTAAGAGGATACGAGCTGTAAAAGGCCTACCTCCATTAAAAACAATGGCTTTGATTTATTGGACCCTGGCCGACATGACATGGCACGTCCAGTGTGTGGTGGCCTTTAGATGCGAAGCAGCCCCCCACTGTGAGTTTGAGTGGTGTACCACGTCATGGCTGAGCTGTTGTTTCCCCTAAACGTTTCTGCAGTTGTCCAGGGCAGCTCTAGCAGGGCAGAGGTTTCACTACCTGACTAGTGTCACCGGTGGCATCCCATGCCAGTCTGTGGTTAAGCTCATTGTAGACTGCTTGGCTGTGTGCTTGATTTTACTTACCTGTTAGCAATGGGTGCAGCTGAAACACCTAAGCTCAGTCATCAGGAGGGGTGTCCACATACTTTTGGCCATGTAGTGTAGATTACAGTTTGTGATCTTAGATCTACAGATGCCGGACCTTCTGCAAATACCTTCTGTAGAATACAGGAAACCTAGAGAGACTCTTTCAGTTATTATCCTTCTAAACCGAGAAACTCCAGCTTCTAGTAGACAGTCGGGCTCAGTGCTCACGTTTACTACACACCTGAACACGTATCTATTTAACTCAGCGTTTAGTTAAAACTACATTAACATGGTATTTATATGTATGTGTGTATCCGTGTATATGTATGTAGGTTGTAGGTATGTGCATGTGTATGTATATATATATATATATATATATATATATATGTATATGTATATATATGTATATGTATGTGTATATATATGTTTGTATGTGTATATATATGTTTGTATGTGTGTGTGTGTGTGTGTGTATATATATATATATATATATACATTTACATTTATGGCATTTAGCAGACGCTCTTATCCAGAGCAATTTCGTTGTGCTTAGTGTTCCGTCGGATAATGTTTCCCAGCTAGTATAAGAAGGTTAGAGTCTAGAACTTACACTGAGCTCAGACGCGGCCCGAACAAGGGCCAGAGAACAATACACAGACATATATAAGCATAAGTGCACTACCTGGCAACCCAACCCAGCGCTCATACCTAGAGAGAAGGAAGGTTATGGTGATTATAAGAGCAAAAACAATGTGTGTGTGTGTGTGCGTATGTATGTATGTATGTATATATATATATATGTATGTGTGTTTATTGTTTATTTATTTTATTTATTATTATTAGTAGTAGTAGTATTCCTCCCCCATTACTGATGTCAACTGTCTGTAAAGCACTTTGAGCTGTCAATGGTGTGAAAGGTGCTCTATGAATAAACATTTATTATTATTATTATTATTATTATTATTATTATTAGAGCTTCAGGCACTCTGCATCAGGAAGGCACCGTGAAGATGTGTAAATGTGATTTTTCCCTCTGAGCTCTCACTTTAATACTACTCTGTATTGTTCTCCAGCGTAAAAGAACCTGCTTCAGTGGAACTCCAGTCAACTTTTCATTGGGATTGTTCTAAAAGTGGGCCTAACTCTGTTTTGTGAACTCATGGACTGTCCCCAACCCTGGCCTTCGCCCAGCACCGTAGTGGGAGCAGTGTGGACAGCAGTGATGCTGAAATAAAAGAACAGATTTCTTTCACCAGAACACAATGCAGTGTTTAGACATGATCTAAGCCTCACATACACACACACACACACAGTCTCCCAGCCAAACGCTACAGATCTGTGTGTGCCTCCGGAATTCATTCTGGCCATCCAGCGCTGCAAACCGCTCCCCGCTGACCAGCAGCAGCAGAGAGAGAAACAGGATTATGGGGAAAATCACATAACCAGTTAATTGAAGAACAATACCTTTATTCAGTGGGTTCTGGATGTGAATCTGACGCTGTGGCGCTGCAGAAACATCAGCAGATTTCATACAGCCGTAATGCGGTTTGATGTGAAACTGGCTTTTGTTTGCTTTAGATGGAGCTGTAGATGGAGCAAAGCGCCGCGTCTTGGTAGGAAACGTCATTATGGACTTTAATTCTGTTGAATGTACATGACAGTCAAAGACCACCCGTCAGCTGCTTCGAAGCACAAGAGACTCTTTTCAGGAGATATGTCTGATCACATCATATATAATATTCCATAACAACCACCTGGAACATCTGGTAGACCCACCAACACTGCCCCCATCAGATAAACAGCGCTCTCATCTGTGAGAGAGAGGAGAACATCAAGCTCGACAAGCTTACACTACCATAAATGCTCAAGTTAGTGATATATCGAGAACCTCCAGAAAACCTAGAGTGACATTTTGATATTGAACATTGCTGTGAGAATTTGAGTATTAGTGAGGTTAGGTATTGATGTTGGAACATTACTGTGAGGATCTGATAGAGTATTAGTGAGGGCAGGTACTGATGTGGAACATTGCGGTGAGGATTTGATTGAGCATTAGTGAGGGCAGGTACTGATGTTGGAACATTGCTGTTAGGATTTGAATGAGCATTAGTGAGGTCAGGTACTGATGTTACACTTTGCTGTGAGGATTTGATTGAATATTAGTGATGTCAGGTACCGATGTTGAACATTGCTGTGAGGATTTGATTGAGCATTAGTGAGGGCAGGTACTGATGTTAAACTTTGCTGTGAGGATTTAGTTGAATATTAGTGATGTCAGGTACCGATGTTGAACATTGCTGTGAGGATTTGATTGAGCATTAGTGAGGTCAGCTACTAATGTGGAACATTGCTGTGAGGATTTGATGGAGTATTAGTGAAGTCAGGTACTGATGTTGGAGAACATTGTTGTGGGGATTTGATTGAGTATTAGTGAGTTCAGGTACTGATGTTAGAGAACATTGATGTGAGGATTTGATTGAATATTAGCGAGTTCAGGTACTGATGTTGGAACATTGCTATTAGGATTTGATTGAGCATTGGTGAGGTCAGGTACTGATGTGGAACATTGCTGTAAGGATTTGATTGAGTATTAGAGAAGTCAGGTCCTGATGTTGGAGAACATTGCTGTGAGGATTTGATTGAGTATTAGTGAAGTCAGGTCCTGATGTTGAACATTGCTGTGAGGATTTGATTGAGTATTAGTGAAGTCAGGTCCTGATGTGAAACATTGCTTGAGCTTTATTCCTATCATGTTGGTAGTTAATGGAGTATGTAAGGCCTTCAGTCCAGCTCCTGAGGTCCTAACCAATGGGAGAGCTCGCTTGGCTGTATCTATCTACCCATATACTAGGCCAGAATGTAACTCGGCAGCTGTTACGATAGACGATGCCTATTGGAATAAGCCTGTATATGAGTTTATGCAGGTTTGGTGGTCCTGATGATCAGATGTCATGTAGTCCTGAACACTGATCTCCGGTGAAGTTGTACCAGCTAATAAAAGAGCTACAGCAGCTACAACGAGGCTGTCGGAACCCCGTCCATTCGGAGGAGTGCTGTATCTGTCCCACTGCACTGTAAGAGTTAATTCAACACTGGTGGCGGTTTATGGTGCTGGCATTCCTGCTCTCTCTCCCGGGAGCCTGTCAGCGTCTCTTGTCCGCGGGGCATGAGCGTGTGTGTTCCCGTACAGCGGGGGTCAAAAACAGTTGTTTAATTTAACTTTCCCACTGTGGAGCGTTCTCCATTCACAAAGAGCCCAACTGTCAGCCAAATCAAGATGCATGGGCGTGATTCACTTCAGGACAGGACTCTGCAGAAGCTCAGATGGGTCACATCTTTCCCAGACAGGCAGGAAGTGAATGGAAGCTCTATTTGCTGTGCGTTTATTAAAGCCGTGAAACGTCAATTTGCAGATGATTGATCGATTGAAGAGTTTTCCTAATTCTGCAGAACGGCTGACGTTCACCAGCTCCCGGATTCAAAACTGGAGACTCGTTAAAGGGGAATGCCTCTCATTTTCCCAAATGTCTGCAAACCTACGTTGTTGACGGTTTGGTGTGAAGTGCTTCATTGCACGAAGACCGGCCATTTGATTGAGCATTAGTGAGGTCAGGTACTGATGTTGAACAAGGCTGTGAGGATTTGATTGAGTATTGGTGAGATCAGGTACTGATGTTGGAACATTGCTATGAGGATTTGATTGAGCATTAGTGAGGTCAGGTACTGATGTTGAACATTGCTGTGAGGATCTGATTGAGCATTGGTGAGGTCAGGTACTGATGTTGAACATTGCTGTCAGGATTTGATTGA
>CM067477.1:41113203-41123645 GCA_034552555.1 Semaprochilodus insignis
TCAATCAAATCCTGACAGCAATGTTCAACATCAGTACCTGACCTCACCAATGCTCAATCAGATCCTCACAGCAATGTTCAACATCAGTACCTGACCTCACTAATGCTCAATCAAATCCTCATAGCAATGTTCCAACATCAGTACCTGATCTCACCAATACTCAATCAAATCCTCACAGCCTTGTTCAACATCAGTACCTGACCTCACTAATGCTCAATCAAATGGCCGGTCTTCGTGCAATGAAGCACTTCACACCAAACCGTCAACAACGTAGGTTTGCAGACATTTGGGAAAATGAGAGGCATTCCCCTTTAACGAGTCTCCAGTTTTGAATCCGGGAGCTGGTGAACGTCAGCCGTTCTGCAGAATTAGGAAAACTCTTCAATCGATCAATCATCTGCAAATTGACGTTTCACGGCTTTAATAAACGCACAGCAAATAGAGCTTCCATTCACTTCCTGCCTGTCTGGGAAAGATGTGACCCATCTGAGCTTCTGCAGAGTCCTGTCCTGAAGTGAATCACGCCCATGCATCTTGATTTGGCTGACAGTTGGGCTCTTTGTGAATGGAGAACGCTCCACAGTGGGAAAGTTAAATTAAACAACTGTTTTTGACCCCCGCTGTACGGGAACACACACGCTCATGCCCCGCGGACAAGAGACGCTGACAGGCTCCCGGGAGAGAGAGCAGGAATGCCAGCACCATAAACCGCCACCAGTGTTGAATTAACTCTTACAGTGCAGTGGGACAGATACAGCACTCCTCCGAATGGACGGGGTTCCGACAGCCTCGTTGTAGCTGCTGTAGCTCTTTTATTAGCTGGTACAACTTCACCGGAGATCAGTGTTCAGGACTACATGACATCTGATCATCAGGACCACCAAACCTGCATAAACTCATATACAGGCTTATTCCAATAGGCATCGTCTATCGTAACAGCTGCCGAGTTACATTCTGGCCTAGTATATGGGTAGATAGATACAGCCAAGCGAGCTCTCCCATTGGTTAGGACCTCAGGAGCTGGACTGAAGGCCTTACATACTCCATTAACTACCAACATGATAGGAATAAAGCTCAAGCAATGTTTCACATCAGGACCTGACTTCACTAATACTCAATCAAATCCTCACAGCAATGTTCTCCAACATCAGGACCTGACTTCACTAATACTCAATCAAATCCTCACAGCAATGTTCTCCAACATCAGGACCTGACTTCCCTAATACTCAATCAAATCCTCACAGCAATGTTCTCCAACATCAGGACCTGACTTCCCTAATACTCAATCAAATCCTCACAGCAATGTTCTCCAACATCAGGACCTGACTTCACTAATACTCAATCAAATCCTCACAGCAATGTTCTCCAACATCAGTACCTGACTTCTCTAATACTCAATCAAATCCTTACAGCAATGTTCCACATCAGTACCTGACCTCACCAATGCTCAATCAAATCCTAATAGCAATGTTCCAACATCAGTACCTGAACTCGCTAATATTCAATCAAATCCTCACATCAATGTTCTCTAACATCAGTACCTGAACTCACTAATACTCAATCAAATCCCCACAACAATGTTCTCCAACATCAGTACCTGACTTCACTAATACTCCATCAAATCCTCACAGCAATGTTCCACATTAGTAGCTGACCTCACTAATGCTCAATCAAATCCTCACAGCAATGTTCAACATCGGTACCTGACATCACTAATATTCAACTAAATCCTCACAGCAAAGTTTAACATCAGTACCTGCCCTCACTAATGCTCAATCAAATCCTCACAGCAATGTTCAACATCGGTACCTGACATCACTAATATTCAGTTAAATGCTCACAGCAAAGTTTAACATCAGTACCTGACCTCACTAATGCTCAATCAAATCCTCACAGCAATGTTCTCCAACATCAGTACCTGCCCTCACTAATGCTCATTCAAATCCTAACAGCAATGTTCCAACATCAGTACCTGCCCTCACTAATGCTCAATCAAATCCTCACCGCAATGTTCCACATCAGTACCTGCCCTCACTAATACTCTATCAGATCCTCACAGTAATGTTCCAACATCAATACCTAACCTCACTAATACTCAAATTCTCACAGCAATGTTCAATATCAAAATGTCACTCTAGGTTTTCTGGAGGTTCTCGATATATCACTAACTTGAGCATTTATGGTAGTGTAAGCTTGTCGAGCTTGATGTTCTCCTCTCTCTCACAGATGAGAGTGCTGTTTATCTGATGGGGGCAGTGTTGGTGGGTCTACCAGATGTTCCAGGTGGTTGTTATGGAATATTATATATGATGTGATCAGACATATCTCCTGAAAAGAGTCTCTTGTGCTTCGAAGCAGCTGACGGGTGGTCTTTGACTGTCATGTACATTCAACAGAATTAAAGTCCATAATGACGTTTCCTACCAAGACGCGGCGCTTTGCTCCATCTACAGCTCCATCTAAAGCAAACAAAAGCCAGTTTCACATCAAACCGCATTACGGCTGTATGAAATCTGCTGATGTTTCTGCAACGCCACAGCGTCAGATTCACATCCAGAACCCACTGAATAAAGGTATTGTTCTTCAATTAACTGGTTATGTGATTTTCCCCATAATCCTGTTTCTCTCTCTGCTGCTGCTGGTCAGCGGGGAGCGGTTTGCAGCGCTGGATGGCCAGAATGAATTCCGGAGGCACACACAGATCTGTAGCGTTTGGCTGGGAGACTGTGTGTGTGTGTGTGTATGTGAGGCTTAGATCATGTCTAAACACTGCATTGTGTTCTGGTGAAAGAAATCTGTTCTTTTATTTCAGCATCACTGCTGTCCACACTGCTCCCACTACGGTGCTGGGCGAAGGCCAGGGTTGGGGACAGTCCATGAGTTCACAAAACAGAGTTAGGCCCACTTTTAGAACAATCCCAATGAAAAGTTGACTGGAGTTCCACTGAAGCAGGTTCTTTTACGCTGGAGAACAATACAGAGTAGTATTAAAGTGAGAGCTCAGAGGGAAAAATCACATTTACACATCTTCACGGTGCCTTCCTGATGCAGAGTGCCTGAAGCTCTAATAATAATAATAATAATAATAATAATAAATGTTTATTCATAGAGCACCTTTCACACCATTGACAGCTCAAAGTGCTTTACAGACAGTTGACATCAGTAATGGGGGAGGAATACTACTACTACTAATAATAATAAATAAAATAAATAAACAATAAACACACATACATATATATATATATACATACATACATACATACGCACACACACACACACATTGTTTTTGCTCTTATAATCACCATAACCTTCCTTCTCTCTAGGTATGAGCGCTGGGTTGGGTTGCCAGGTAGTGCACTTATGCTTATATATGTCTGTGTATTGTTCTCTGGCCCTTGTTCGGGCCGCGTCTGAGCTCAGTGTAAGTTCTAGACTCTAACCTTCTTATACTAGCTGGGAAACATTATCCGACGGAACACTAAGCACAACGAAATTGCTCTGGATAAGAGCGTCTGCTAAATGCCATAAATGTAAATGTATATATATATATATATATATACACACACACACACACACACATACAAACATATATATACACATACAAACATATATATACACATACATATACATATATATACATATACATATATATATATATATATATATATATATATACATACACATGCACATACCTACAACCTACATACATATACACGGATACACACATACATATAAATACCATGTTAATGTAGTTTTAACTAAACGCTGAGTTAAATAGATACGTGTTCAGGTGTGTAGTAAACGTGAGCACTGAGCCCGACTGTCTACTAGAAGCTGGAGTTTCTCGGTTTAGAAGGATAATAACTGAAAGAGTCTCTCTAGGTTTCCTGTATTCTACAGAAGGTATTTGCAGAAGGTCCGGCATCTGTAGATCTAAGATCACAAACTGTAATCTACACTACATGGCCAAAAGTATGTGGACACCCCTCCTGATGACTGAGCTTAGGTGTTTCAGCTGCACCCATTGCTAACAGGTAAGTAAAATCAAGCACACAGCCAAGCAGTCTACAATGAGCTTAACCACAGACTGGCATGGGATGCCACCGGTGACACTAGTCAGGTAGTGAAACCTCTGCCCTGCTAGAGCTGCCCTGGACAACTGCAGAAACGTTTAGGGGAAACAACAGCTCAGCCATGACGTGGTACACCACTCAAACTCACAGTGGGGGGCTGCTTCGCATCTAAAGGCCACCACACACTGGACGTGCCATGTCATGTCGGCCAGGGTCCAATAAATCAAAGCCATTGTTTTTAATGGAGGTAGGCCTCTTACAGCTCGTATCCTCTTAAGCTGGTTAACAGTCAGTCTGATACCGAGTGGGATCAGAGATGCTGAACACTTCATTACATTCAGTTATGTTATGTGAGTAGAGTGTAAAAATGAATCTGAATCTGGTCTTTATCGTCTCTCCCGGCTGCCATTCTATAGTACTGCTCTACTATGGTATGTGATGGCATGTGATGGTACGCAGAATGATACGGTGCATTCATCGAACCACAGCAAATCCTCAAATCCTGCCTCTGTACTGCAAAAAAATGATATCTTAGCAGGTAAAATGATCTTATATCTAGTTGATATATCTTAAAAATCCAACTCTGAGATTGATGTAAGACTATTTTAAGATTATTGGTTATTGTGCTTATTTCCATGTATCTTTACTAGTCTGAAGTGATTTCTGTAAACCAAATTTTTTCACCATATGAGCAGATAATTTGACTTGTTTCAAGCCAAGACATTTTAATATTAAAATGAGCTTACAACAATCTATAAGACCATTTAACCTGCCAAGATATCTTTTTTTGTAGTATGAAAGCAACATCAGCACTGTGAGCTTCATGGCTGAGCAGTTGCACACAAGCCCAAGATCACTATGTGCAATGCCAAGCTTCTGCTGGAGGGGTGTCCATATACTTTTGTCCATATACTGTGGCTAACAAGTAATGGAAGCTTAGGTGCACCAGCAAGCACAGTGCTAACTGCATGCCTAAATCATCCAACACTAGCTTCAAATTACTGTACATGTGGTTGTTCAGTAATCTCTAAAAACAGACTTTCTGGCACTATTATATATTATATACACACATATATATATATACATTATATATAAATATAGACAAAAGTATCATCATTGTCGAAGTAAAACCATGAGTAATATACACAAAGTAATATACACTTTTTTTTAGCATGTTGCTAACTGCTAGCGCATAGAAGCTTCTATTACTGAGCTATGTTAGCCACCATGCTAACTCCAATGCTAAAAAAACTTCAGAGACAAAACATATCTCGTCCCCGTAACATTTCGGAGAGTGAACTTTGGCTCATTGTCCGCCCGGAGAGCAGGAAGAAAACAAGAGCCTTCTGAAGTCCGGTAAAGTGGACACGGGCTCACACCATGCAAAACAGTAAAGCACCATAAACTCCATAAACTGCTGCACTTTCAGCCATCTGGGTTCAGGATGAGAAGGAGAGGATGGAGGGATGGGTACAAAGGCAGTGGAAAAGAGGAAAAACAAAGGCGGCTGGTGGGAGGTTAGGCCTTGGCAGGAAGAGACGGATGGGTGGAGAATTAGCCGCGGCTAACTGAGCCGCTATTGTCTGCTGGTCTGCACTGCTGTTAACACTGCAGGAGCCAAACATACAGACACAGCACACAGCGCTAACGCTAACCAAACCAGACTATCAGGAATGAAGCAGCTTCAGCTCAGGGCTGTATTACTGTCCTCTGCACTTTGTCAGGAGGAAGCTACAGACTTTACACATCAATCTAACAGTAATACTAAATACTATATACCGAGTATTGAATAATTCATAGTAGATACTGAATAATTCATAGTAGATGCTGAATAATTCATACTGGATGCTGAATAATTCATACTGGATGCTGAATAATTCATAGTAGGTACTGAATAATTAATAGTAGATTCTGAATAATTCATAGTAGATGCTGAATAATTCATAGTAGATACTGAATAATTCATAGTGGATACTGAATAATTCATAGTGGATACGGAATAATTCATAGTAGATGCTGAATAATTAATAGTAGATTCTGAATAATTCATAGCAGATACTGAATAATTCATAGTACATACTGAATAATTCATACTGGATGCTGAATAATTCATAGTAGATGCTGAATAATTCATAGTAGATACTGAATAATTCATAGTGGATACTGAATAATTCATAGTAGTTACTGAATATTTCATAGTGGATACTGAATAATTCATAGTAGATGTTGAATAATAATGAGTTATTGAAAAAACATATTTGACATTTATAATCAGATCTGTTTGTTTGTTTGTCTGTTTTTGTTTACAGTGCGTCTCAGTTGTGCCACAGTTGTTTTTGTTTCCTGTATAATTTCCAATATAAACAAACTGAAAGGCTAAACATAAAATTCATCTGACACGTTATATGATGCAAAGGAACAAATAAACATGCTATTATTAATAAACAACAAGAAGAGCAGGCTGAATTTAGCTTTGAATTTTAATGCTGTTTTGAAGCTGAAATAAACAGCGCGTTGTTTTGAAGTCGCCACACACATGCGGCCCGCTCCGTAAATCCGGCCATCAAACGTTTCACACATTAAAGCTGATCAGGAGCTCAGTGAGATTACACCTAATAAACACGCACACAATAAACGGAACCGGCTCCTAATGTTTAAACCCTGTAACAAATTATACTGCAATTATATTACAGGACAAGAAGCAGCGCGTCCTAATACCTCACTGAAACGCCATTAAAGGGCTGTTACTCCGGAGCAGGTACGCAAAGTGTCTGTGTTTGTGAGCTGGATCTTCTACACGTTCCTCAGAGAGTGTGTTGTTATTATGCCCGGATAAGGTGATATTATGCAGCTGTGCTGTACGTTACATTAAAGCAACCTACACAATGGCTTTAAAACAGGCTTGTGTACTGAATTTCATGCGCCGGGTGGTTTATGTCCTGCGCCGTCGTATGCTCGCCGCTCCGAGCTACATGTTTTTAGCAGGCCGTCAGAATCTGACTTAATGTCCAGCTTTAAAACCAGGCATCCAAACAGAGCCCATGCTTTATGGGCAGCGGCGGAATAAAGGAGCGGGCGCATTTCACTGTCCGCCAGGCTTATACCATCACTGTAAGCACATTAACATCCTTTCCCTCTTTTCAGAAGACGTCGCTTCCTTGCACTGCCGACAACTTGCTCTTTTGTTACCTCCACTCACTTTGAGTGCACGTAATGGCTGAAATGGATAATGAACAGGCAGGGAAGGCAAAAAACAGCAAAAACACACCGCCGCACAAAAGGAGCCGTGGAGGGAGAAAAAAGGGGGGTGGGGGGGTGAGGGAAAAAAGGGAAGCTCCAGCCACGCGGCACTCTGCGGCTCTCTGAGCCGGCCGGGCAGGACGCAGGCCGCTTTAGGATGAACCCATGCAGCACTAAACCCCACTGTCCGTGCCCAATCAGGGCCGGTTTTTCTCTCGCCGCCGGGGCTCCTCCGCTCCACACTGCAGACCCTGTGCACTAATTGCTAGATTGTACCAGATTTTCTAGTTCAGTTCCACCCTATAATCGACTGACAATGATGGGCAAGGAAGGGGAAAACTTCAGAGTCCAGCGCGCAGGGCCGAGGCCAGAGAGCACAGACCACTCAAGGAACTGTGAGCACATGCCTGGGTGGGTGTGCCCGTGTTTGTATTCATACCTTGTCAGGACATGTATAGCGTCTATAACAAAATATGGCAGTACTATGACCCATAGGTATTATACTGTATATACACCAAACAGCCCAATAATATATCCCTTATGGAATATTATACTGTATATAGGCAAGTACCTATAAGTAATGATAATATGTCATATATACATTATATGAAATGGCAATATGTAATAGCAATATGACCCATATGTATTATGCACCGACTATATAAGCACATACCTACATAATAATAATATATTTATTATTATATATAATAAAATAATCATTACATATATGTACATATATATATATGTATATATATAGTGCCTGTATGTTATAATAATAATAATACGCGATATAAGTACCTATATGTAACATGTATATATATATATAAATGCCTACACCTAATATGTCCTATATTAAGCAACAGTACATCCCTATATAGATATATATATATATATATATATATATATATATATATATATAGATAGATAGATATATAGATATATAGATAGATAGATAGATAGATAGACAGATAGATAGATAATAATATATAAAATAATAAAATGTATATATAATAAAATGTATATATGAATAAATATATAATCCATATGAAATATGCTTATTTACATTCTACAGTTTCCATACTACCAAAGCTAATATCATGACAGTTAGTAATCAATACTCCGTGCCAGTGAGAGTGTATCAGTGAATAGCACTAGAGCCAGTATGTGACGGGGTTTGGGGGGGTGGATTTAGGGGTTAAGGAGGAACACAGCAGCCCCCCTGTGCTGACTGGCAGTGTCTGAAAAGAGACATTCTTCCAGAAACAGCAGCCAAAGCTCCACACTCACCAACATGCAATCCTCCAAACCCTCACCGAGAGGCCCGGCAGGTTCTCCAGAGCTACGCTATTCCATAATGGAAAATTCTGCACAGTGTGCCCCTTCTTATTAAAGAGTGAAATAATAAACAAATAAACAAACAAACAAAGTAATTAATTAATTAATAAGTAAGTACTTTTGCACTATTCAATGCACAAACACTGTTTATTTGCTGAATTCAGCATATTGAAAAAAGAAAGGTAAAATGTGTTCTGTGCTCCAGTCATGGCACATTTTATATTTTATTTTATTTTATTTTATTGTAAAATCAGACAATATATAGAAACATATTATTTATTTTAGCTGATTTGTTTACCTAATATTTAAGTTTATTGATGTGTTGCATATGACCTTTTTTCCTGTTTATTTATACAAGTTAATTGTGATTTAATACCCCGAAAAATTCTAAGCTATTTCATGCACTAAAATTTGTGGGCATGGCGGCTCACATAATGATTGACGGTGATTGTCAGTACCAGTTTACATAACACAATCTACCTCTGAAATCACGGCTGTTTGATTGACAGAATTCGTCCACAATGGACCGTTCATAGTGCTTTCTTCTTGCTTGCCTGCTTTGTTTGTTCTCATTGCTATGCTAACTGTGCTAACTGCTCTAACTGCGCTAACCGTTTGTCTGCATGCTATCAGTTCACTTCTATACAAGTTATACTACCGAGTCTGATTCTTAATGATTTGCTGCTTGTGCAGTTTGTTATGTGTGCATAATGATCTAACAGCTGCATGTTTATTTGTGCAGGTTTGTTCATGTTTTCTACCAGTCAATAGTTTAGAGACGGCTCCTCATAGCAGGTTCTCCTCGTAGCAGGTTCTCCTTCTGTTTATCTTAAAGCTCTACTGTAGAACAAAAGTGAAGACACCAAACTATAAACTAGCACTCATGGAATTATACAGTCCACCTTAAAACCCTCCAGAATGGACCTTTACAGGAGGATGAACCAGCTTTCTTAACCTGCAGTGGAGCTGATAGAACAAGGTTTGTTTCTAAGCAGGTTTGGAGCAATTCTATTGGTCGGTCTCTCATGAATATTCACTAAACTGAAAGGAGAACTAGAGCTTTTACACTGTGCAGAAAAAGAGATCAAAGTTTTTACACCACTAAATATATATTAGAGGTGGAGATATGGAGAAATATCATACTGTGGTACATCAAGAGGATATGTGGGGTATCAGGGTATGTACTGTTCAGACTCTCATCAGTTGGAGCTGTTCAGTGTACGACTGTAGAGTCTTTAAGATCACCAACTACATCCAGTTAGAGGGGTGTACCTAAACTTTTGACTTATATATATATACACACACACCACATACACACACACACACATATATATATACATTTGTGTGTGTGTGTGTGTGTGTGTGTGTGTGTGTTCTTTTACACACCACATCACATAAGGATGAGCAATATGGCAAAACCATGACATCATGATAGTCGTACTGTACCGCCTTCCGGTGAATCAGGAGATGCTCAGGAGTAAATGTACAATAATACACTTGCATAAGGAAGGAGGAAGTGATGATCAACAGATACAGAGGAAACGAGGCTCCTAACAACCACCTGGAAGACCTCGAGACCCACCAACACCGTCCCCAACAGATAAACAGCACTTTCATCTCTGAGAGAGAGGAGAACATCAAGCTCCACTCCTGCTTCAGATCTGAGAACATCCACAGGGGTTCCTGTCCATCCTTCTTCCACTGTGAGAAGACACCTCAACACTATGGAGGTCTGAAAGGAGGTGTAGCTGTTCAAGAAGCTCCTCACTGAGAAAAGGAGACCCACACATCCAA
>CM067477.1:41165110-41175562 GCA_034552555.1 Semaprochilodus insignis
TGGTCTTGACATGACTACAACAAAGTCCCTGTCTTGACTCAGACTCAAGTACCACAAAGTCTCACTCTTGATTCTGACTCAACTATGACACCACCTCTCCACTAAACCAAAAAGTCTCAGTCTTGACTCGGACTACTACAAAGTCTTGGCCTTGACCTGGGCTAAGCTACGGTTTGACCTGGACTCGACTACCTTAAAGTCTCAGTCTTGACTCAGACTTGCCTTCCTCATAGTCTCTGCCTTGACTCAGACTAGACTACAGAGTCATTATTGACTCTGGCTCGACTTCTATAAAGTCTCGGTCTTTCCTTGAGTACTTCTACACGTCTCTAATGGTCCGATTACGTTGCTAGATATGAACGTTACAGAGAATCACAGAGCGAATTCGTTTAGAACTGAATGCACCAACAATACCAGTACCAATACCAGTACCAATACCAGTATAAGCACATGTTTATTATGTTTATTCTGTTTATTATGTTTATTATGTTTATTCAGTCATCATCTGCTGATAACTGCACCCCTGCACATTCATGCACATTTATTTATTACTATTGCACTGTCTTTCTACAGGTCTACAGTTATATTTGTATTTCTTGTATATATTTCTTGCTTCCTTGCGAAGTGAGATATTTATATATTTATCCTCGTGACCTGTACTATGTATAGTTTATAGTTTATAGTGTATAGTTAACAGGTAATAATACTGCTGCCGGTACCTACTCATTTAGGTTTTTTCATACTGCACAACACTTTTAATCTGTAATTGTATTTGTTTGATGTTTTACTGTGCTGTTTTCTTGTGAAACCGCTACTGGCTGCTAAATTTCCTTCGGGATCAATAAAGTATCTATCTATCTATCTATCTATCTATCTAATAAAAATCCATGTCAACATTTCTTCTTAATCAGCATCACAGACTTGGTCCACTGATCGTTGCGGGCCTATTTCAAAGTGCTTCTCCGTCCACTGTGTTTGTTTGTGTCCTCTGCGTGTCTCTGTATGTACTGTATGTGAGCTTCACAGTTAATTGAACTTTCTCCTGTTTTTTCGCTGGTCACTGCGTCTGTGTTCTTTGGTGTCGATCAATAATTCCGTTGGGGCATGCACAAGTGCAGGACAAAGTGCTTTTGTGATTGCTGCTGTATGATGCCCGCATCGATCTGCGCCAGGATGTTTTAGTCCAGCTGATCAAAAGAAATGGCCACCCTTTCCATTTTACCCCTGCGTCTAAAGGAGACGTGCAATTATCTTTGTGGGCTAATCATGTCCTGGAGATTACAGAACAGTGGACAAATGAGCGCTGCAAGAGCACCCACTTCCACTCTCTTGCCTTTTACTACCATGTGTCTATCGTTCTCTCTCTCTGTCTCCCTCTCTCTTCATCTCTAATGGATGTTAATAAAGAGAGCATTGTAGTGGAACTGACATTGCCTGCCTCTGACTCTCTTTCTCTATATGTGTGCTAGTGCAGACTGTCCTTCAGGAACAGCTATGACATTAATCTTTAAACTGCAGGTTCAACTCAAGAATCTGAATCGATTAGTGGGTAGAGCGTTGCGTCAGACCCGGAGAAGGAGGAGGGACAGAAACGTTATGAGGGAAAGAAGGAAATTATGACAGGTTAGGAAGGACAAATAATTCACGGCTTCCAGGTGTTTCTGGTGAGAGATGAAAAAGCTATAGTTTTGCACAGCTAGTTCTATGTAAATGTAATTACACAGTAATTACACAGTAATTACATTACATAGAACTTGCATTGTATATTGACATGTTGAAACAAAGTGTCATACGTACCAATGTTAGCTTAATGCTAAAAAATTATATTAGAAATCGGATAGAGGTTTTATTAGCACCTCTATTATTAGCACCCACGAAATTAGCATTGTCAAAGAAATTAGATTTTCTAATTTTTTGTTCACATCTTGCTACACATGATAAAAAGCTTCTGCACGCATCCCTTATTACTATGGCTTAGCGTAGTCATTTGCACATCATTACACAATCACATGTGTAATTACAGAGTAATTACATTTACATATACTGTACAGCCTATATTGAGAGGTTCAAGTCTACACACACCACAGTTGTATCAATATAATAATAAATAATGTTTTTATTTCTTGAAAACAAGGCTGTATACTGTATAGTGCTCTCTTTTTCTACTCAGAAAATACAAATTTGAGGGACCCTCAGGACCTTCTAGGCCTTCAGAGAAGCTCTAAAGGTTTCCAGCAACTGAAAAAAATACAACATATATAATGTCATTGACACACACATACCAGTGTTAACTACAATACTATGACAAAACCCAGAGAGACGCTAGCAGATATTAGCATTTAAAAAAAATGTTTTTGTTTCTCATTTTTTTAATGCACAAGTGATAAAACAATATTCTGGACACATCCCTTAGTTATGACTTTAGTGTAGCGTAGCTATTCGTACATTATTACACAACACATGTGTAATTACACAGTAATTAAAATTTATATAACATAAAATAATTACATTAAATCTACACACTCAAACTGACACTCAGGTTGTTTCAATATTATGCTAAATTATGTCTTTTTGTTTCTTCAAAACAAGGCTGCATACACACCAATAACGTTTCAGATCTTCTAGGCCTTTAGAGAAGCTATAATGATTTCTTGCAGTGAAACAATAAAACATATATAATGTCTTTCACAAGCTTCAAATATCTATTCAATCTGGAAAACCCAAAAAATGTTCATGTGTTTTAGTGGTAGCTTAGTGTAAAATTGTATTATATAAAATATTATTTTATATAAATATTATATAAAATATTAGTACAAAACCCTTATAGGGGCTAGCAGAAATGGGCATTATTAAAGAATTTTGGTTTTCTAATTTTTTATCACATTTTGGCACCCATGGTGGGATGCAACCCTTAGTTATGACTTTGGTTTAGCAAAGCTAATCATATGTTATTAGACAATTACAAGTGTAATTGCGCAGTAGTTACAATTACATCAAATTTAGTCTCCACATTCAAAATTGTCTCGATGTAAAGAAATGAAAAATGAAAAATAGTTTTTTTTCTTTCCTCAAATCAAGACTGTACACACAACAAAAACTTTTCAAATTCAAACCAATGTAAATATAAAATATGAGGAACCTTCAGGACCTACTAGGTCTTCAGAGAAGCTCTAATGATTTCTGGCATCTGAACACAATAAAACATATACAAGGTACTGCTGGAAATCCCATAGAGGTACAAGCAGAAATTACCGAGAGATGTTTTCAGTCAATGATGATGATGATGATGATGATGATGAATACCATTGGTTTAGAATTGAGGATATTTGATAAAGGCTCATGTTTGGGCATAAATTTCTTGGCATATATATATACTGGTTTCATTGAGCCACGAGTGAAAAATCATTCCAATTAAACTGAGGTATGTGACCCTAAAGGGTTAAAGCAGTTCAGAGCATGAAGTAGTGTCACCATTTATGGTTGCTGTCCTGGTTAGACCCCTATGGACGGTTAGCCCCCACTTTACTCTTCCAAGGTCAGTGATGCTCTGAGCTATGATATAAATACCACCCCACGCCCCCATGCATACAATCCCCTACCCGCCATTCCCGTGAGCCGTTCTGTTAGTGACATCATTGCCCTTGTTGTGACAGGTTTCATGTATGCAGCCTGCAACCATACATCAGCCAGAATGATGGACCATATTTCTGAACGATGTCTCTAGACACTCAGCTGCTGATGCTGCTGACGCTTCTAGGCTGGAGCCTTTATCAAGTATCCTCATTTCTCAACCAATAGCATTCACCATGTGGGATGCAGACAAGAAGCTATTGTAGGTTCACTGGAAGAAGTGTTATAGTTCGTGACCTCGTAATATATATATCTATCTATCTATCAAATACATATATACATATATATATATATATATATATAACTCCCCAGAAAATTAGTAGTAACTTCAGGTTCCTGCAGATGGCGCTGCACGAGGATGATGGGGCTATAAATACCTGTGGGGTGTGAGTGATGGGATCCATAGATTGAGGAGGTGCTACAGTGCAGGGAATGTCTCGTTCCATGTGTGGAAAATGGCTCCAAAGCAGATGTTAATGATTGGCTAAAAGGAGTGACTGCATTTGGGCGTGTCAAAGACCATAGTGTGAAGGAAGTAGCTGAATCCGCAGGTGTATGGAAGCGTACGGTCATACGGGTCTACCAGCAGTGGCTAAAATCCCAGTCTACATGAAATTCTTCCCGGAATTGTGCCAGGGAAGGCATCCACCAAATCTGGACCAACTGACCAATTCTTTGATGCAAGAGCGTCTGAACACTGATGTGGCCCACATCCAGAAACTTGTCCAGCACCTGCCAAATCCAGTCACAGTAGCGGTCCATCAAACTCAATGGCGGGCGGCAAAGAAGAACGTTTGGACGGTGATCAGCGACAAGGACACCTGGATGGTAGCCAGCGATGAGGACCTAGAGGATATTGACCGTGAGCGTTCAGCGGTGGGTGAGGGGGTTCAGTGGGCATAACGGTCATTTGCAATGGAAGCAGATTAGGAGTTAATGCACGGGTGCTTTCTGGCTGCCCTGCCACCAGAGGAGCTGGGACAGTGGGTGCAGCTCTCCACACCAGCCAGCTTTCAATGTGTGGTAGCTGAGCGATTGAGTCGAAGCTCCAGCGCACACAAGTAGCAGTCAACAAGTTGTGCTGAGCCCATGGAGTCATATATATCAGAGTGAATTTCCTCATTAACTGATTCAGTTCTGCCCTCAGAGCAGTCGGTGAGCATGCACGTCCTCGTTGACCAGTAAAATTGGTCGGTGTGTGGAGTTCAATGTGATTCATGTCCTGTTGCTTTCTTATACCGAGCTGCACATGCCTTACACTCACACCTGCTTAAGTAAACAGATGGGAATCATCCATGTGTGAGTAACCCCTCCCATTCTTTCTCCTTTTCCTGGCCCCATTCACCTCACAAGGAAGTATCATCTTTCCAAGCATCACTTTGCCAAGCGTAGGCTTTAATAACACAGTCGGCCCATTGATGCCACGTATCATCCCCTCCTTAATACAAATGCCCGCACTTCATATTCGACCTCACTGCGGTCAGTCCATTTTTTTCTGCGGTCTTAAAGAGTGATTGCACTCTCCTCTGCACCGTGTTGCACACTCAGTAATGGCTCAGGGTATTCATAATTCAAGCACCATTGATTTGTGGTTGTAGCTCTGCATTAGTGCTAAGGTGGAAAGCGAGGGTGTCTTCCATGCCCATGAACGCACCTTGGAAATGTCTTTGACAGAGCATAGAATTTGCTGCAGAATTTTTCCCAGGTGTGTTAAGGGTTTTGGTAGGCCGGTGCTTTGTTATCTTTGGTGGCTGCTAAAGTGATGATAGGCCATTGTTACAGTATCCCAGGTTGCTCCTATTATAAGCTCATCAGAAAAAAAAGAGTCCCATGTGACTGAAACAGCTGGATTTGGCATGTACTGGACAAGTTTCTGGATGTAGGTCACATCAATGTTCAGACACTCTTACAAGAATTGATCAGTTGGGCCAGATTTGGCGGATGCCTTCCCTGGCACAATTCCGAGGAGAATTCCCTGTAGACTGGGATTTTAGCCACTGCTGGTAGACCCGTATGACCGTACGCTTCCATACACCTGCAGATTCAGCTACTTCCTTCACACTATGGTCTTTGGGATGCCCAAATGCAGTCACTCCTTTTAGCCAATCATTAACATCTGCTCTGGAGCCATTTTCCACACATGGAACGAAACATTCACTGAACTGTAGCACCTCTTCCCAATCTATGGATCCCGTCACTCACACCCTGCAGGTATTTATAGCCCCATCATCCTCGTGCAGCACCATCTGCATGAGCCTGAAGTTACTACCACCTTAAACACACAAGGGGACTATATGTATGTATGTAAGTCGGTATGTGTTAAATGCTACCCCCTTCTGGGACTGCATAGTACTGCACATGGCTACTGACATGTGCTGGCTCCACCTGCTCCACCCATTGCTGACACCAGTAGCTGGTCAATGCCTCATTAAGACTGCTTCTTATAACCCCCCTGTTTGCTCTGTTGGTTGCGAAGTCTCGGTGATTCTAACTTCTTTTGGGTTCTGGTTTCTGGTTTCTGGTTTTTGGGTTTGCCTGTGTTGTGCCCCTAGTAAAGTCACTCAGTACTTGCAGACTGCTTCAAACCCCTTATTACAGTATGTAATGTCTGTGTGAGGGGTCTTTTTGTTAGCAATGTCATCATGTTTGGTTGTTGGTGTAGCACAATGGAGAAGACCACTACCTGCAAGTGAGCTATCGCCCCATGTGGGACACTGGGGTTCGATTACCAGTCTGTGCTACTCTAATAAGAGTCTTTTTGCAAGACTCCTAACACTACGTTGGCCTAGCTGTAATATGAATCTCGCTCTGGATAAGAGTGTCAGCTAAATGCCATAAATGTAAATGTTTGAATGAATGCTATACCTGTATAGGCTCTAAGATCCAGCAAAGATTGATGGTTCTAGCTCCAAAATTGTGGATACTGGAGACAAAGGCTATTAAAACTAAGAGCAGTTTTAAGAACAATTCAGAGTTGCTGTATTGTGTTCCAGCTATAAGCAACATAACTAGAGCCAAGTTACCTTATGGACCAGTAATAGCACTTTATGGAATTATGGAGTGATGGGAAATGAACAAATAAACGTATATATATTAGAGTTGCATAGAAAGTAGAGCTATGAGTTGGTGAAAAACATGAGTCAGATTAGAAAACTGGCAGTCAATGTAATGCACAAAGTGGACCTTACTAAAACATGGATCCCAGTTACGGCCCTGCCTCTCATCCGCTCGCTGCGCCTCTGTAATGTGGCTCGTAATGCTAATGTTGCTTATTCCCATTGCCTGTGACATTTTGAATCATGTCCAATTGCTTTTACGTACAATGCAGAAAGGGTCTCGGTGGTCAAACTCCTCAATTTCAGCTGGCTAAAACGCATTCAGGGTGTTTAGATTGTCATTTAGGAGCTGGAACAAACGAATGCATGCAGCATTACCAATGCAGCCTGGAGTTACATAAAAACTCAATTCATTAATAAGCAATCGCATCGTGCACTTTGGGACGTGCCCATATGCTGAAGTTCCCCACCAGCAGTTCCTCTGCAGAATGACTGCAGTGCTAGCCCACTGACAGTTCTGTTGTGTCTATTCCCAAAGTAAACTTGCCTTGAAGTAATTACACTGTGGGTCAGCATCTAATTAATAAGCTAAAACAATGCAATCAGTCATCACAAACAGTTCTGAGCAGTCACGAGGCTGGGAGGGGTTTGCTTGTGTATTATTAGCGTGCCGCTGCATGCTAAGCAGGACAGGATTCTTGTTCACGGAGGTTTATATCATCACTCTTACATGAAAGCTCATAACTTTTTTTATTGTTTTACGTAATTCCAAAGCGCCAGCTGCCGGCTTCGTCGTGCGAGCATGCTGGTGAAGAATGAACCGATAGAAATGAGGCAAAAAAAAGAGTTCTCGTACATGAACATACATTAAAATGGAATAGACCTCTTTGTCTTAATGGACATAGAAATGAAGAGTATAAGCAGTAAATGTAAAGCTAGCATTCTGTAAAGCAATCGTAAATTAACTGTCAAGTCATTTAGTAAAGCTGTTATTTTGCAGCTCAGAAATGACTGGAAATTCAATCTTAAAATTAAAATTAAGCCAGTAAGTTGGAACTGTAAAGTAACGTTGATGGGAAGTAGCTGTAAAGGTGTCTGCTAAATAACTGTAATGTGCTTTAGTGTCACGTCCTGTCCTGTCCTGTCCTGTCTAGCCCCTGTTTGTCTGTTTCCTCTGGTCTTCTGTTTCTTGTGCCTTTTGTTGTCCTGNTTTCGTTGGTTTTGTTTTGTCTTATTTGTTCTGTTTATTAAATCGTTATATCCTGCCTCCTTGTCTTGACCCCCACGTGACATTTAGTAAAGTTTTGTTGTTAGTTTTTATGTTGTTATGGAAATAAGCTCTTGTTATGTAAAGTACCTGCAAAAAAGCAGTAACAAAACAGATTTGGAAGCAAGTTACTGTCACGCCTGCTGGCTCTCTTCTCACCCTTGATCTCCCGGACTCCATTTCCCATAACCCACCACCTGATGACATCACTGTCACATGTCCGCCATCTCCCAATCCCGTTCCGTTTTCTAGACCCAGATCACCCGAGTATTGATCACACCTGTTGTTAATTCAGTCTGCTTGTATAAACACTCCTCTCCCCCACCAACCCATTGTGAAGTACTGCCACTCCGTGCGTACCGAGCGGGTCGCTCTTGTTTGCTACTCTGGTTTTGACTGTATTCTGATTCTCTGGTTTACTCTTTTGTCTTTGCCCTTTTGGTACCTTTGCTGTTCTGATTGTTTGCCTGGTTTTGACGTCTGCTTGTTTCTCGACTCTGACTCTGTCTTGCCCTTCTGTTATGTCCACCTTGCTCTTGTTGCTGCTGTGTTTGATCACAGACCTGTTAAATAAACCTCGCCTTGATTTTAGCTCAGCGCTCGTCACAGTCTGTTTGTCCATGAACACAGATACTCTGTAAAGTTACCGTGTTGCTCACTTGTTTGGACCAATTGGAGATAATGTAAATAGCCTAACATAATCTATTTGTGTTCATGTACATTAAAATCAGGAATATGAGCAGTAAATTTGAACCATTCAGTAGATTTTACCATTAGTGTTTTCTGGGCCTTTGGAGGTCATAAAATAAAATAAACGTAAATGAAAGTAAAATAGAATTGTTACATAGATATAAAGCACCATTTAGAAAATTGACTGTAAATGGTAACTACAAATTTATGTGTAGTAGCTGTAAAAGAACTGTAAATTATTTGTGAAATTCATTTGTAAATTTGACATTTTCATTGGCCATTATAATTAGAGTATAGACATAACCTGAAACTGAACCTTGTTACATGAATCTACATTAAAAATAAGACTGTAAGTAGCTGTAAAGAATCTACGGAACATGGACTGTAAATGGAAACTGTAAAGTGTCAAGTTACTGGTATTTGTAAATGTATGACTATGTACAGTAGCTGTAATATTTATATATTTATATATTTGTAAGACTTTTAAATCATAAATTAATATAGAGAATGTAAAATGTCAGGTTACTGGTAACTGTACATGTATGATTATGTGTAGTAACTGTAAATATACTGTAAAAACTGTAAAATAACTGTTAATTTTTGTTCATTTTTGGACTATTTGCTCAAAATTACATGTAATGAACTGGAATAAACTATTGATACTGTAATATACAGAACTGTAAAGTGGAAAGTTAGCGTAAAGTAGCTGTTTCAAAACCATGTTTTGACCATTTGTCTCCTTTTCCTTGACCGTTTCCTACAACAGCAACAATATGCTTGCTGTCTGAGTCACGGAGGTTGTACTGATTTGATGTAATTGACTTGACTTTTTGTAGTCCTTGTGGTTTTGCTGAAGACGTTTTCAATCTGTCGGCTCGCTACACTTACAGCAGAGTGCATTTCTTTCCTTGAAACGCAAGTCATAGAGAGTTTGGGTGGTTAGAGAGTGAGCAGACAGAGGGCCATTCATCACCCTGTACTTTCTCCCTCCGTCCACGTTGGGCGAGTCGAGAGAGAGTGATGAATGGCAAGCACTTTCGGTGCTGAGGAAACGAGAGCGAGAGAGACAGACAGAGAGGGGAGGGGGAAACAGAGAGAGAGGGAGAGAGAGATGGAGAGATAGACAGAGACACAGAGAAACAGCGCCAGAGAGAAAGAGGGAGGGAGAGAGAGAGAGAGACAGAGACCAGCTATTGACAGCCGTGCCCAGGGGAACGCACCCCTTCTGCTTGGGTAGAACAGAGCAATATGTCTTGCTGAGAGCTCAGGGCTGTTTCTGCTTCATGGAGATTTCTTACAGTTAAAGGGGTCATATCCTGGAAAGGCAAACATTCCGGACTTTTCCTAAAGTAAAGGTTGTTTCATGCAACTATCGCTGAATTCATGATATGCCATCCACTTTCCGGTCCTTACAGCCCATAATATGGAAGGTAGCCAGACCATATAGTGTGTTCTGGACATACACTATACTGCCAAAAGTATTCCCTCACCCATCCGAATCACTGAATTCAGGTGTTCCAATCACTTCCATGGTCACAGGTGTATAACACCAAGCACCTACACATGCAGACTGCTCCTACAGACATTAGTGAAGGAATGGGTCGCTCTCAGGAGCTCAGTGAATTCCAGCGTGGTACCACCTGCCACCTGTGCAACAAGTCCAGTCGTGAAATTTACTACTAAATATTCCACAGTCGACTGTCAGTGGGATTATAACACAGTGTAAGCGAACAGGAACGACAGCAACTCAGCCACAAAGTGGTAGACCATGTACAATGACAGAGCGGGGTCAGCGGATGCTGAGGCGCA
>CM067477.1:41206305-41216756 GCA_034552555.1 Semaprochilodus insignis
TGGTCTTGACATGACTACAACAAAGTCCCTGTCTTGACTCAGACTCAAGTACCACAAAGTCTCACTCTTGATTCTGACTCAACTATGACACCACCTCTCCACTAAACCAAAAAGTCTCAGTCTTGACTCGGACTACTACAAAGTCTTGGCCTTGACCTGGGCTAAGCTACGGTTTGACCTGGACTCGACTACCTTAAAGTCTCAGTCTTGACTCAGACTTGCCTTCCTCATAGTCTCTGCCTTGACTCAGACTAGACTACAGAGTCATTATTGACTCTGGCTCGACTTCTATAAAGTCTCGGTCTTTCCTTGAGTACTTCTACACGTCTCTAATGGTCCGATTACGTTGCTAGATATGAACGTTACAGAGAATCACAGAGCGAATTCGTTTAGAACTGAATGCACCAACAATACCAGTACCAATACCAGTACCAATACCAGTATAAGCACATGTTTATTATGTTTATTCTGTTTATTATGTTTATTATGTTTATTCAGTCATCATCTGCTGATAACTGCACCCCTGCACATTCATGCACATTTATTTATTACTATTGCACTGTCTTTCTACAGGTCTACAGTTATATTTGTATTTCTTGTATATATTTCTTGCTTCCTTGCGAAGTGAGATATTTATATATTTATCCTCGTGACCTGTACTATGTATAGTTTATAGTTTATAGTGTATAGTTAACAGGTAATAATACTGCTGCCGGTACCTACTCATTTAGGTTTTTTCATACTGCACAACACTTTTAATCTGTAATTGTATTTGTTTGATGTTTTACTGTGCTGTTTTCTTGTGAAACCGCTACTGGCTGCTAAATTTCCTTCGGGATCAATAAAGTATCTATCTATCTATCTATCTATCTATCTAATAAAAATCCATGTCAACATTTCTTCTTAATCAGCATCACAGACTTGGTCCACTGATCGTTGCGGGCCTATTTCAAAGTGCTTCTCCGTCCACTGTGTTTGTTTGTGTCCTCTGCGTGTCTCTGTATGTACTGTATGTGAGCTTCACAGTTAATTGAACTTTCTCCTGTTTTTTCGCTGGTCACTGCGTCTGTGTTCTTTGGTGTCGATCAATAATTCCGTTGGGGCATGCACAAGTGCAGGACAAAGTGCTTTTGTGATTGCTGCTGTATGATGCCCGCATCGATCTGCGCCAGGATGTTTTAGTCCAGCTGATCAAAAGAAATGGCCACCCTTTCCATTTTACCCCTGCGTCTAAAGGAGACGTGCAATTATCTTTGTGGGCTAATCATGTCCTGGAGATTACAGAACAGTGGACAAATGAGCGCTGCAAGAGCACCCACTTCCACTCTCTTGCCTTTTACTACCATGTGTCTATCGTTCTCTCTCTCTGTCTCCCTCTCTCTTCATCTCTAATGGATGTTAATAAAGAGAGCATTGTAGTGGAACTGACATTGCCTGCCTCTGACTCTCTTTCTCTATATGTGTGCTAGTGCAGACTGTCCTTCAGGAACAGCTATGACATTAATCTTTAAACTGCAGGTTCAACTCAAGAATCTGAATCGATTAGTGGGTAGAGCGTTGCGTCAGACCCGGAGAAGGAGGAGGGACAGAAACGTTATGAGGGAAAGAAGGAAATTATGACAGGTTAGGAAGGACAAATAATTCACGGCTTCCAGGTGTTTCTGGTGAGAGATGAAAAAGCTATAGTTTTGCACAGCTAGTTCTATGTAAATGTAATTACACAGTAATTACACAGTAATTACATTACATAGAACTTGCATTGTATATTGACATGTTGAAACAAAGTGTCATACGTACCAATGTTAGCTTAATGCTAAAAAATTATATTAGAAATCGGATAGAGGTTTTATTAGCACCTCAATTATTAGCACCCACGAAATTAGCATTGTCAACGAAATTTGATTTTCTAATTTTTTGTTCACATCTTGCTACACATGATAAAAAGCTTCTGCACGCATCCCTTATTACTATGGTTTAGCGTAGTCATTTGCACATCATTACACAATCACATGTGTAATTACAGATTAATTACATTTACATATACTGTACAGCCTATATTGAGAGGTTCAAGTCTACACACACCACAATTGTATCAATATAATAATAAATAATGTTTTTATTTCTTGAAAACAAGGCTGTATACTGTATAGTGCTCTCTTTTTCTACTCAGAAAATACAAATTTGAGGGACCCTCAGGACCTTCTAGGCCTTCAGAGAAGCTCTAAAGTTTTCCAGCAACTGAAAAAATACAACATATATAATGTCATTGACACACACATACCAGTGTTAACTACAATACTATGACAAAACCCAGAGAGACGCTAGCAGATATTAGCATTTAAAAAAAATGTTTTTGTTTCTCATTTTTTTAATGCACAAGTGATAAAACAATATTCTGGACACATCCCTTAGTTATGACTTTAGTGTAGCGTAGCTATTCGTACATTATTACACAACACATGTGTAATTACACAGTAATTAAAATTTATATAACATAAAATAATTACATTAAATCTACACACTCAAACTGACACTCAGGTTGTTTCAATATTATGCTAAATTATGTCTTTTTGTTTCTTCAAAACAAGGCTGCATACACACCAATAACGTTTCAGATCTTCTAGGCCTTTAGAGAAGCTATAATGATTTCTTGCAGTGAAACAATAAAACATATATAATGTCTTTCACAAGCTTCAAATATCTATTCAATCTGGAAAACCCAAAAAATGTTCATGTGTTTTAGTGGTAGCTTAGTGTAAAATTGTATTATATAAAATATTATTTTATATAAATATTATATAAAATATTAGTACAAAACCCTTATAGGGGCTAGCAGAAATGGGCATTATTAAAGAATTTTGGTTTTCTAATTTTTTATCACATTTTGGCACCCATGGTGGGATGCAACCCTTAGTTATGACTTTGGTTTAGCAAAGCTAATCATATGTTATTAGACAATTACAAGTGTAATTGCGCAGTAGTTACAATTACATCAAATTTAGTCTCCACGTTCAAAATTGTCTCGATGTAAAGAAATGAAAAATGAAAAATAGTTTTTTTTCTTTCCTCAAATCAAGACTGTACACACAACAAAAACTTTTCAAATTCAAACCAATGTAAATATAAAATATGAGGAACCTTCAGGACCTACTAGGTCTTCAGAGAAGCTCTAATGATTTCTGGCATCTGAACACAATAAAACATATACAAGGTACTGCTGGAAATCCCATAGAGGTACAAGCAGAAATTACCGAGAGATGTTTTCAGTCAATGATGATGATGATGATGATGATGATGAATACCATTGGTTTAGAATTGAGGATATTTGATAAAGGCTCATGTTTGGGCATAAATTTCTTGGCATATATATATACTGGTTTCATTGAGCCACGAGTGAAAAATCATTCCAATTAAACTGAGGTATGTGACCCTAAAGGGTTAAAGCAGTTCAGAGCATGAAGTAGTGTCACCATTTATGGTTGCTGTCCTGGTTAGACCCCTATGGACGGTTAGCCCCCACTTTACTCTTCCAAGGTCAGTGATGCTCTGAGCTATGATATAAATACCACCCCACGCCCCCATGCATACAATCCCCTACCCGCCATTCCCGTGAGCCGTTCTGTTAGTGACATCATTGCCCTTGTTGTGACAGGTTTCATGTATGCAGCCTGCAACCATACATCAGCCAGAATGATGGACCATATTTCTGAACGATGTCTCTAGACACTCAGCTGCTGATGCTGCTGACGCTTCTAGGCTGGAGCCTTTATCAAGTATCCTCATTTCTCAACCAATAGCATTCACCATGTGGGATGCAGACAAGAAGCTATTGTAGGTTCACTGGAAGAAGTGTTATAGTTCGTGACCTCGTAATATATATATCTATCTATCTATCAAATACATATATACATATATATATATATATATATATAACTCCCCAGAAAATTAGTAGTAACTTCAGGTTCCTGCAGATGGCGCTGCACGAGGATGATGGGGCTATAAATACCTGTGGGGTGTGAGTGATGGGATCCATAGATTGAGGAGGTGCTACAGTGCAGGGAATGTCTCGTTCCATGTGTGGAAAATGGCTCCAAAGCAGATGTTAATGATTGGCTAAAAGGAGTGACTGCATTTGGGCGTGTCAAAGACCATAGTGTGAAGGAAGTAGCTGAATCCGCAGGTGTATGGAAGCGTACGGTCATACGGGTCTACCAGCAGTGGCTAAAATCCCAGTCTACATGAAATTCTTCCCGGAATTGTGCCAGGGAAGGCATCCACCAAATCTGGACCAACTGACCAATTCTTTGATGCAAGAGCGTCTGAACACTGATGTGGCCCACATCCAGAAACTTGTCCAGCACCTGCCAAATCCAGTCACAGTAGCGGTCCATCAAACTCAATGGCGGGCGGCAAAGAAGAACGTTTGGACGGTGATCAGCGACAAGGACACCTGGATGGTAGCCAGCGATGAGGACCTAGAGGATATTGACCGTGAGCGTTCAGCGGTGGGTGAGGGGGTTCAGTGGGCATAACGGTCATTTGCAATGGAAGCAGATTAGGAGTTAATGCACGGGTGCTTTCTGGCTGCCCTGCCACCAGAGGAGCTGGGACAGTGGGTGCAGCTCTCCACACCAGCCAGCTTTCAATGTGTGGTAGCTGAGCGATTGAGTCGAAGCTCCAGCGCACACAAGTAGCAGTCAACAAGTTGTGCTGAGCCCATGGAGTCATATATATCAGAGTGAATTTCCTCATTAACTGATTCAGTTCTGCCCTCAGAGCAGTCGGTGAGCATGCACGTCCTCGTTGACCAGTAAAATTGGTCGGTGTGTGGAGTTCAATGTGATTCATGTCCTGTTGCTTTCTTATACCGAGCTGCACATGCCTTACACTCACACCTGCTTAAGTAAACAGATGGGAATCATCCATGTGTGAGTAACCCCTCCCATTCTTTCTCCTTTTCCTGGCCCCATTCACCTCACAAGGAAGTATCATCTTTCCAAGCATCACTTTGCCAAGCGTAGGCTTTAATAACACAGTCGGCCCATTGATGCCACGTATCATCCCCTCCTTAATACAAATGCCCGCACTTCATATTCGACCTCACTGCGGTCAGTCCATTTTTTTCTGCGGTCTTAAAGAGTGATTGCACTCTCCTCTGCACCGTGTTGCACACTCAGTAATGGCTCAGGGTATTCATAATTCAAGCACCATTGATTTGTGGTTGTAGCTCTGCATTAGTGCTAAGGTGGAAAGCGAGGGTGTCTTCCATGCCCATGAACGCACCTTGGAAATGTCTTTGACAGAGCATAGAATTTGCTGCAGAATTTTTCCCAGGTGTGTTAAGGGTTTTGGTAGGCCGGTGCTTTGTTATCTTTGGTGGCTGCTAAAGTGATGATAGGCCATTGTTACAGTATCCCAGGTTGCTCCTATTATAAGCTCATCAGAAAAAAAAGAGTCCCATGTGACTGAAACAGCTGGATTTGGCATGTACTGGACAAGTTTCTGGATGTAGGTCACATCAATGTTCAGACACTCTTACAAGAATTGATCAGTTGGGCCAGATTTGGCGGATGCCTTCCCTGGCACAATTCCGAGGAGAATTCCCTGTAGACTGGGATTTTAGCCACTGCTGGTAGACCCGTATGACCGTACGCTTCCATACACCTGCAGATTCAGCTACTTCCTTCACACTATGGTCTTTGGGATGCCCAAATGCAGTCACTCCTTTTAGCCAATCATTAACATCTGCTCTGGAGCCATTTTCCACACATGGAACGAAACATTCACTGAACTGTAGCACCTCTTCCCAATCTATGGATCCCGTCACTCACACCCTGCAGGTATTTATAGCCCCATCATCCTCGTGCAGCACCATCTGCATGAGCCTGAAGTTACTACCACCTTAAACACACAAGGGGACTATATGTATGTATGTAAGTCGGTATGTGTTAAATGCTACCCCCTTCTGGGACTGCATAGTACTGCACATGGCTACTGACATGTGCTGGCTCCACCTGCTCCACCCATTGCTGACACCAGTAGCTGGTCAATGCCTCATTAAGACTGCTTCTTATAACCCCCCTGTTTGCTCTGTTGGTTGCGAAGTCTCGGTGATTCTAACTTCTTTTGGGTTCTGGTTTCTGGTTTCTGGTTTTTGGGTTTGCCTGTGTTGTGCCCCTAGTAAAGTCACTCAGTACTTGCAGACTGCTTCAAACCCCTTATTACAGTATGTAATGTCTGTGTGAGGGGTCTTTTTGTTAGCAATGTCATCATGTTTGGTTGTTGGTGTAGCACAATGGAGAAGACCACTACCTGCAAGTGAGCTATCGCCCCATGTGGGACACTGGGGTTCGATTACCAGTCTGTGCTACTCTAATAAGAGTCTTTTTGCAAGACTCCTAACACTACGTTGGCCTAGCTGTAATATGAATCTCGCTCTGGATAAAAGTGTCAGCTAAATGCCATAAATGTAAATGTTTGAATGAATGCTATACCTGTATAGGCTCTAAGATCCAGCAAAGATTGATGGTTCTAGCTCCAAAATTGTGGATACTGGAGACAAAGGCTATTAAAACTAAGAGCAGTTTTAAGAACAATTCAGAGTTGCTGTATTGTGTTCCAGCTATAAGCAACATAACTAGAGCCAAGTTACCTTATGGACCAGTAATAGCACTTTATGGAATTATGGAGTGATGGGAAATGAACAAATAAACGTATATATATTAGAGTTGCATAGAAAGTAGAGCTATGAGTTGGTGAAAAACATGAGTCAGATTAGAAAACTGGCAGTCAATGTAATGCACAAAGTGGACCTTACTAAAACATGGATCCCAGTTACGGCCCTGCCTCTCATCCGCTCGCTGCGCCTCTGTAATGTGGCTCGTAATGCTAATGTTGCTTATTCCCATTGCCTGTGACATTTTGAATCATGTCCAATTGCTTTTACGTACAATGCAGAAAGGGTCTCGGTGGTCAAACTCCTCAATTTCAGCTGGCTAAAACGCATTCAGGGTGTTTAGATTGTCATTTAGGAGCTGGAACAAACGAATGCATGCAGCATTACCAATGCAGCCTGGAGTTACATAAAAACTCAATTCATTAATAAGCAATCGCATCGTGCACTTTGGGACGTGCCCATATGCTGAAGTTCCCCACCAGCAGTTCCTCTGCAGAATGACTGCAGTGCTAGCCCACTGACAGTTCTGTTGTGTCTATTCCCAAAGTAAACTTGCCTTGAAGTAATTACACTGTGGGTCAGCATCTAATTAATAAGCTAAAACAATGCAATCAGTCATCACAAACAGTTCTGAGCAGTCACGAGGCTGGGAGGGGTTTGCTTGTGTATTATTAGCGTGCCGCTGCATGCTAAGCAGGACAGGATTCTTGTTCACGGAGGTTTATATCATCACTCTTACATGAAAGCTCATAACTTTTTTTATTGTTTTACGTAATTCCAAAGCGCCAGCTGCCGGCTTCGTCGTGCGAGCATGCTGGTGAAGAATGAACCGATAGAAATGAGGCAAAAAAAAGAGTTCTCGTACATGAACATACATTAAAATGGAATAGACCTCTTTGTCTTAATGGACATAGAAATGAAGAGTATAAGCAGTAAATGTAAAGCTAGCATTCTGTAAAGCAATCGTAAATTAACTGTCAAGTCATTTAGTAAAGCTGTTATTTTGCAGCTCAGAAATGACTGGAAATTCAATCTTAAAATTAAAATTAAGCCAGTAAGTTGGAACTGTAAAGTAACGTTGATGGGAAGTAGCTGTAAAGGTGTCTGCTAAATAACTGTAATGTGCTTTAGTGTCACGTCCTGTCCTGTCCTGTCCTGTCTAGCCCCTGTTTGTCTGTTTCCTCTGGTCTTCTGTTTCTTGTGCCTTTTGTTGTCCTGNTTTCGTTGGTTTTGTTTTGTCTTATTTGTTCTGTTTATTAAATCGTTATATCCTGCCTCCTTGTCTTGACCCCCACGTGACATTTAGTAAAGTTTTGTTGTTAGTTTTTATGTTGTTATGGAAATAAGCTCTTGTTATGTAAAGTACCTGCAAAAAAGCAGTAACAAAACAGATTTGGAAGCAAGTTACTGTCACGCCTGCTGGCTCTCTTCTCACCCTTGATCTCCCGGACTCCATTTCCCATAACCCACCACCTGATGACATCACTGTCACATGTCCGCCATCTCCCAATCCCGTTCCGTTTTCTAGACCCAGATCACCCGAGTATTGATCACACCTGTTGTTAATTCAGTCTGCTTGTATAAACACTCCTCTCCCCCACCAACCCATTGTGAAGTACTGCCACTCCGTGCGTACCGAGCGGGTCGCTCTTGTTTGCTACTCTGGTTTTGACTGTATTCTGATTCTCTGGTTTACTCTTTTGTCTTTGCCCTTTTGGTACCTTTGCTGTTCTGATTGTTTGCCTGGTTTTGACGTCTGCTTGTTTCTCGACTCTGACTCTGTCTTGCCCTTCTGTTATGTCCACCTTGCTCTTGTTGCTGCTGTGTTTGATCACAGACCTGTTAAATAAACCTCGCCTTGATTTTAGCTCAGCGCTCGTCACAGTCTGTTTGTCCATGAACACAGATACTCTGTAAAGTTACCGTGTTGCTCACTTGTTTGGACCAATTGGAGATAATGTAAATAGCCTAACATAATCTATTTGTGTTCATGTACATTAAAATCAGGAATATGAGCAGTAAATTTGAACCATTCAGTAGATTTTACCATTAGTGTTTTCTGGGCCTTTGGAGGTCATAAAATAAAATAAACGTAAATGAAAGTAAAATAGAATTGTTACATAGATATAAAGCACCATTTAGAAAATTGACTGTAAATGGTAACTACAAATTTATGTGTAGTAGCTGTAAAAGAACTGTAAATTATTTGTGAAATTCATTTGTAAATTTGACATTTTCATTGGCCATTATAATTAGAGTATAGACATAACCTGAAACTGAACCTTGTTACATGAATCTACATTAAAAATAAGACTGTAAGTAGCTGTAAAGAATCTACTGAACATGGACTGTAAATGGAAGCTGTAAAGTGTCAAGTTACTGGTATTTGTAAATGTATGACTATGTACAGTAGCTGTAATATTTATATATTTATATATTTGTAAGACTTTTAAATCATAAATTAATATAGAGAATGTAAAATGTCAGGTTACTGGTAACTGTACATGTATGATTATGTGTAGTAACTGTAAATATACTGTAAAAACTGTAAAATAACTGTTAATTTTTGTTCATTTTTGGACTATTTGCTCAAAATTACATGTAATGAACTGGAATAAACTATTGATACTGTAATATACAGAACTGTAAAGTGGAAAGTTAGCGTAAAGTAGCTGTTTCAAAACCATGTTTTGACCATTTGTCTCCTTTTCCTTGACCGTTTCCTACAACAGCAACAATATGCTTGCTGTCTGAGTCACGGAGGTTGTACTGATTTGATGTAATTGACTTGACTTTTTGGAGTCCTTGTGGTTTTGCTGAAGACGTTTTCAATCTGTCGGCTCGCTACACTTACAGCAGAGTGCATTTCTTTCCTTGAAACGCAAGTCATAGAGAGTTTGGGTGGTTAGAGAGTGAGCAGACAGAGGGCCATTCATCACCCTGTACTTTCTCCCTCCGTCCACGTTGGGCGAGTCGAGAGAGAGTGATGAATGGCAAGCACTTTCGGTGCTGAGGAAACGAGAGCGAGAGAGACAGACAGAGAGGGGAGGGGGAAACAGAGAGAGAGGGAGAGAGAGATGGAGAGATAGACAGAGACACAGAGAAACAGCGCCAGAGAGAAAGAGGGAGGGAGAGAGAGAGAGAGACAGAGACCAGCTATTGACAGCCGTGCCCAGGGGAACGCACCCCTTCTGCTTGGGTAGAACAGAGCAATATGTCTTGCTGAGAGCTCAGGGCTGTTTCTGCTTCATGGAGATTTCTTACAGTTAAAGGGGTCATATCCTGGAAAGACAAACATTCCGGACTTTTCCTAAAGTAAAGGTTGTTTCATGCAACTATCACTGAATTCGTGATATGCCATCCACTTTCCGGTCCTTACAGCCCATAATATGGAAGGTAGCCAGACCATATAGTGTGTTCTGGACATACACTATACTGCCAAAAGTATTCCCTCACCCATCCGAATCACTGAATTCAGGTGTTCCAATCACTTCCATGGTCACAGGTGTATAACACCAAGCACCTACACATGCAGACTGCTCCTACAGACATTAGTGAAGGAATGGGTCGCTCTCAGGAGCTCAGTGAATTCCAGCGTGGTACCACCTGCCACCTGTGCTACAAGTCCAGTCGTGAAATTTACTACTAAATATTCCACAGTCGACTGTCAGTGGGATTATAACACAGTGTAAGCGAACAGGAACGACAGCAACTCAGCCACAAAGTGGTAGACCATGTACAATGACAGAGCGGGGTCAGCGGATGCTGAGGCGCA
>CM067477.1:41283747-41300145 GCA_034552555.1 Semaprochilodus insignis
GAAAAACTCCTTACATGGTTCTTCAAGGGTTCTACAATGTTTATGTATAGAACCATGAATACTCCAGTTTCAAATCAATGTCTCTGAACGTATAGCACCAAAACGGCGTCTGCTCTTACAAAGCCATAGAACTTATTTGAGGTTGCAGTAGAGAACCTTTCAATGTGAGTGAGGAGTATGAGGAACAATGACTGAGAAGAACCCAGGAACCAAACAGAGAAATCATTCCTCTGCCACCACTAATCTCCACTGGAGGGAAAAGTGAGACAGTCTCTAACTTCCTGGGTCTCTTAGCAGTCGCTATTCCATGTGACACAAATCTTTTATTTACAGACAAAACAGCACTGCTGATGCAAACAATGGTGATGCAAAGAAAGGATGCACTGCTGCTCATTGCTGGAGCTGGTGGTTAGGTAGGAGAGCATTCCGAAGAATTCTGCAAAATAAAAACGATATTTAACAAGGATAAAAAGTTGACCCGAGGGCTTACAGTGAGCACAACCCATCATTAAAACCACATCCCCCAGCAGTAAAGCCTCAATTAGAGCCCAGTACAGGACCACCACACATTCAGTTCAATTCTATTCCATTTGCTTCCAACAATAAATCCCCCAAAGCTCTTTCCTGGGAAAAGGAGCATGAGGGGGAGCCACTGAGCAGAGCCGAGACTCAACACTGATTCCTCCTGAACATGGTGAGCTGGAATTTGCTACAGCTGAACCTGCTGTGGTCCATGCAGTGTAAAAGCTCACCACTCCATCCCAGATTTCACTTTCCTTCCTTCTGAGTAGTTTGAGTGTCGGCACTGGCAGCATCATGGAGGACGGGTCACATCTCCACCAGCAACCGCTGTTCAGCAGTGTTTGTTTGATTGCTGACAACAAACAAACTAGATAACAGATCATCATGCATTACTGCATGTATTGGTCCTGATGGGCAGAACCTTCATGCATCCACATTCTCCATGGAAGGAATTTTCCCAGGTGAACAAGGACTCCTGAAGGAAGCCCTCAAAATAAGCCTTTCCCAAATGAACCCCTTCTAAATGAGGACTCGGGTACCTGGGCTGAGAGTGAAACGCCCTGAAAGATGCCGTACAGTTTGTGTTTTGGAACAACATGACAGCAGCCTTCCTACACCCTGGATGAGCCTGTACGTCACCTCTCCTGATTGGTGCTCTTCTTCCTGCTTAATTGCTGGAACCGGAAAAAACAGACCACAAAAACTAAGCAGAGAAACGCCACGGCACAACTGATAGACAGCTTAACTTCCTGTAATGGTAAGTGATATATGAGCACTTCATTATGCTATCTCCCAGGGCTATGTTCCATTTGAATGCTGTCCTGCAGTAATATACAGCGCCGTAATGCGGACATGATGCAATACAGTGTCACTGAACAATGTCACCAAAATTGAACGAAAACTTATAATGGCATTATCCATAAAGTGTCAGGCAGACCCTGTATTAGAATTACAGAGTCACTGGATTTGACAGCAGGCAGTCTAAGGCTTAGTCTTACTTGACTGGTGACTGAACAGCTTGAATGAACATATCAGAAAATAGGTCCAAATTAAACCGTGCTCTGCACCGAGCCGAAATCCCGAATAACAGTGCAGAAGAATTAGCTTTCTCTTACACAGCCATGGCCTGGTGAGTACCGCATGCTTGACTGTCCACGTCCTTGATTTATCAGGGAATCTGGACTCTTAATCTGCTAATCTGCATTCTGTGTCTCTGGATGTTAGTTAAAGGTCAGCAGCATCCTGTTTAGCTGAGCAGCTGAACGTTCAGAGTTCCGTACATTCCTCAAAGCCTGATGTAAACCGCTGTAAGTCGGCTTGACCCTGCTGAGGCAACGTCTCCTGCACCGTCCGTGCACTTAGATCTACTCCAGGGTTCCGGGGCTTTGGAGTTTTTACTATCCGGCTGCCAAAAGGGGGCAATGTGGTGCCACTGATTGTTGCCTACCCGCAGGAGCAGCTCCTCGGTGTGCTCAGGAAAGCATTATTTTCATGGCCCATGTATAAAAACTTCTCTTGGAAACTTGCACACGTACATTATCCCCATGCTGGCCTAATGTATCTGCCAGGCACATATCAGATTCCACAAGAGGGGAAACGATCTGTCGTCTCACACACACACATTTACACGCTCACACACGCTCTCGCTGTTCTCTTCTGCTTCTGATGCAGGTGTTATTTCGAGCACGCTTATCTAAGCTCTCCAAATGGTGTGATAAACTGAACATGAGGCGAGGACCGCGCCGAGAGCCGTACGTATCCTGGAGTATATGCAGATGCTGAAGGATTAGCTCCTGTCAAGAAAGATAATGTTGCTAACAATGGAAATTAACTGCATTCAGTGGTACGCAGGTACAGCCGTGCTAATCGGAGGCTACAAGCATCATTCGCTGCTGTGTAGGGTTGTAACCTCAGACCTGAGCAGTGGCCTGATTTGTTAGATCAGTAGACTCAGATGACACTGTTCCGAAACACTGTCCCGATGGGAATGATGTGTTTGAATGAAAAGGAGCTTCAAACTTCATAAGAAATGTTAGGATATTTTGTGTCCAGGAATGTAGTCTTGGGAAATCCCGGACAGGTCACAGTGTTATTGCTGATTGTCTCCATTGGCTGCTAGCCATGCTGGTATAATGTAAATAGTAACTATGGTAACAGATCTTCTTCCTATTGACCAGTTAAACTTCGTCTAGGCTACATTTGAGCATGGCTATTAGGTAGTAACTGATTTTGACTGGTCCTGTTCCACAGTTCTTCCCTCATTAACCCAACAGACTGTGGAAGTTTGTCTGCTCCCAAACCTTAAAATACAGATGAGCTATTTTGATTATGGTTCTAGATTATAACAGACTATGGCACAATATTCCCAGTCCCTACAGTCCCTAATCTTGTATTGTTTCTAGTCAGCATGGAGAACACTGCAACAAAACCATGCACTACAGCGGAACCTCAGCAGTGTAAAATGGGCTTAATTGCCCCAATGTGGTTCTACATTGTGCCCATTTCCCCCCTATGATCTGTATCTAGAATGAAACTAGCTGTTTCCCCTTTTTTTGGTGAGGGTATGAATAATTAGATGAGCGCTGCTCTGATTGGCTGGTTTACAGAGAGACCCCGCCCCCGACGATCACACAGAAGCACCATGTGGAAATAGACTAAATAAAATGAGCCTCCATGTAAATAAGCTCCGCCCTCATACTATTTAGTTAGCTATGCTAGTTACTTGGCGCTAATGCTAGTAGCTAACGTTCCCTGTACTAGCTGCTGGCTTTCCATCTGGACATCAACACACAGTAGATTAAAGTTGATCCTCACTATGGAACTCTCAGTTTAAGATGATCTGCTCCAACCGGCAAACACGGATACAATCACACAGCATGGCTGCTACTTACAGGCAGCTGTTGGTTTTGTGATGCTAATAAAGGTGGAGCTGCTCCTCTCTTCAGTCTCTTCAGGGTCAAACGCTGAGCGGAGCTGCTCTATATTGTCCATGAGTTTGGGAAACTGTCTGGAGTGAAATGTGCAGACTGCAGGATTAAAGTTGTTCCGGGATCCTGTTAAAGATGTGGGATCTGAAGTTCCTGTTCTCCAGCTTGTTTTGGGAATTTTCTGTTCCACCTTAAATGGTGCTGCAGTTACATTCTGGCACCTGTACAAGCTGCAGCATTTAAGGTGGAACGGAACATTGGATTAGGAAGCTGGTGAATAGGAAGAACTTCAGCCTGATTTAAAGATGAACATCCACCATGTACCGCTGACAGTTCAAAGGGCAGGGAGTCAATGAAAGGAGCAGTAAACATGAAGAAGAGTTAACACTGGTGCTGCTTTCCACCGCTGGAGATGCACCTGGAGAGGAAGGGAGGAAGTCTGATGATGAACCTTTCTTCTAGACTGGTAAGGAGTGAAAGCTGCCACCGCCATGTCTCTACAGTAGCCCAGAATGGACAAACCACACACTGACTGTAGAGAGACTTTAATGTTTTCACACTGAAACAGCAACACATCAAAAACGTGTCCACAATATAAAACCTTCTTCTACTACTGCACGAACATGGACGTGGTGTCTCCAGGATACAACCTCAGGAACTTCTGATGATGGGACATCATGTTTACACCACTGCAACACAAGGAAACACAGGAAGGGGCTAAAGTAAACTGTGTTTAATGGGTCGAAGATCAGACTGAGATTCATCAGGACAGACTGTGATGAGGTATAAAATATCAACACAATAGTCATAAAACATAATCCAACTTAAATTTCCTTTACATCCGAGTTAGACTTCAGATTAAATTAGTTCAGGGAATATTCAGGGTTCGGTGTGTTTGTTGCTTTTGTACTGGCCTTTTTATTAATTCCGGCAGATTATTCAGTGCAGTCTATAATAATATAGTCACAATACCAATGTATAGGATATACAGTAAAGTGTAATAGTGCAGATAAATAAACCTCTGATTGAACATGAGATTCAGTCCTCATCTGTCCTCTTCCCTCTTCCAGCTCCACTGGGCAGAGTTGAAGAGCCTGATGGCTCTCGGGACAAAGGATCTCCTGAGTCTGTCTGTATGTTATGTAGTTAACACAACTTTAAAGTAACCATATAAAATAAACGTACTGTATACATACCATTACTGCTATCAGTAATATCATTCAGTATAAACACGTTAAATATGTCTGAACTTTCAACTAATAACAGGTTCCCAAAGCTGACACATAGGCAACCTGACAAACGGGCTACTAGTAACAGACGGTCCTTATTCACCATCAAATCGAATCTTCATTCTGGACATCTATAGAAGGTGTTTCATTTCTGATCCTCCCTCCATTCGCAGAAGTCCAGTTTCAGGTTTCATCTGCAAGTCAGTCATATTAACTTACCAGGTCAGCCACAAATAATTTTCACTATATTTAAATGAGGTTTTACTGTGGGAGACGAATTAACACAGAATTTACATTTCAGTAACTTGATTACATCGTTTCAGCAATGTATAAATTCTCTATTTGCTGTTGGTCTATGTATATGCACTCACCGTGGCTCGCATCACTCTTGTTTCTATCAGTGTGCTCTACACTCCTCCCATCACTTTTAACCCCAGATCCTGGCCAGTCTCCTGGCTGAGTGAGGTCCTTCCTCTCCAGGAAGGTGAGCCAGTGTCACGAACTGGCTGAGGGTGCGGGAACCCGACCACCTCTGTCTGACATCCTGCTAGCCAACGTCCAGTCTCTGGAGAACAAGCTTGAAGACCTCCGGGCCAGAGCAACACTCGGGACTGTAATCTCACCCGCTTCACCAAGTCATGGCTGAACCCAGTGGTTGCGAGCAACGCCATCCAGGCAGCCTAGTTCTTCTCTGTATAGTGCATAGACAGGACAGTGGAGTTGGGGACATCGAGGGGGAGGGGGAGTGAGTGTGATGGTGAACAGCAGCTGGTGTGACAAGGCCAGTGCTGTTACACTCACACACTCCTGCAGACCCAACCTGGAGCAGCTCCTCTTCAAGTTTACTTCGATCATAGTCTGCACCTCAGGTGAACACGGACACTGCTCTGTGTGACCTTCATGAAAATCTCTCACAGTTTCAGACACAGTACAAAAGCCTATCCGGCGGACTGGTGAGTGCGGACGAGTCTCTGGTGAGTGAGCTAAACACTTTCTATACTATTTCTAGGCGCTAGCTATGCTAACAGTGTTAACAATGCAGTTGGAGGCGCTTGCACAGAGCTTGTCAGAGGACAGCGCTAAAGGTACCATCATGGAGAGAGACGTGAGGAAAGTGTTCAAGGGAGTGAATATCAGGAAGGTGGCAGGACCTGATGGACTCCTGGCCTGCGGGGACCAGCTGGCTGCGGGACTCACAGACAGTTTTAGCCTCCCTGACGCTGACTGTCGTTCCAACGTGCTTTAAACACCATCGTTCCTGCGCCAGCCTGCCTCAGTGACTATCAACCAGCAGCCCTTACATCAGTCCTGGTGCTTTGAAAAGCTGGTCCGAGACTTCATCACCTCTTCACTGCTGGACTCCATGGACACACTACAGTTTGCATCCTGCCACAACCGCTCCATGGACAACCTCATCACACATCTGCTCCACACAACACTGACTCACCTGAACACTAGGAGGAGTAATTATGTTAAGATGCTGTTTGTTGACTACAGCTCAGCATTTAACACCATTATTGCCTCCACACTCACCACCAAGCTGGAGGATCTGGGACTTCATCCATCGACACTGACAACACTGTTGTGGTGGGTCTGATCTCTGATGATGATGATGAGGACCTACCTGAAGGAGATCAAACACCTGGAGAACTGGTGCCAAGACAGCAGTCTCCTCCTCAGTGTCAGCAGGACAGAGGAGCTGATAGTGGACTGCAGAAAGAAGCAGGAGAGGAGATACCACCCCATCTAGGAACTGCTGTGAAGCAGGACAGCCAGTTGGTCAGCACTTCCTGTAGATTGGCTACTTTCAGCAGAGCTGTCTGCAGGTGGAGCTACGCCGAGCACTCACTCCTGCATATGGAGGTTGGGCTGAGTCTGCAGACAGTCTGATCTGAGGAGCTTTGAAAGGAGGTGGCGTACGCCTCCATGAATAAGCCTGAAACTGAGAGTCTTCAGGCTTGAACTGCTTTCACCAAGGTAATGATCAGATCTCTCTCTCCCTCCCTCTATCTCACTCTCCTAAACTTCAGTCTCTTTACTTTCGCCTCGCTCTCTTATCTCCGCCGCTCTCATCTTCATTCTCCTCTTTCAGAATCTCCTTTCAGGCTGCTCCTTCTCTCTCCCTCTCTCTCCCTCTCTCTCTCCTCAGTAAGTGGACGGGGGTTTATGAGAGATTCACATTTAAATATTTGCAATTTTCCTGTGAGGATCAGCACTCCTCCCTTTTCTCCCTCGCTCAGCACCACTCAGCAATTCACTTGCCTTACTAAACATTTTCTCTCTTTCTCTCTCCCTCTATCTCACTCTCCCTCCCTCTCTCTCCCTCTCTCTCCCTCTCTCCCTCTCTCTCTCCCCCTCTCTCTCTCACTCTCTCCCTCTCCCTCTATCTCTCTCTCTCTGTAAATCATGTTTAACTTTCTGTAAATCAAGTTTAAGGTTCTTTAAGTCATGTTTAAGGTTCTGCAATCATGTTTAAGGTTCTGCAATCATGTTTAAGGTTCTGTAATCATGTTTAGGGTTCTGTAAATCATGTTCTCCATCTAAATATACCCTGTTATCTCCAGCAGGATGGAACTGAGATGTGGTTAATTTCCGCTGCTCAGCCGGACTGTGTTGCTGTGGCTGGTCTAAGCTGAGCAGGCTGGACACTACAGATCAGATCCACTACCAGCCGGTGTGCAGTCAGTGGCTTTTTCTCAGGACATTTGGGAACCTTTACTTTAGAGTTCTTACTGAACTGACGGAATGAGTTCCAGACTACTCCTGTCCAATGTGCTCTACAGGCTTCACTGTAGTGAAACGTCTTGCAATGGTTCGCCAACACGGTTTAGTTGTGGGCTGGAGGTTAGGGAACCAGCCTTGTAACCGGAGGGTCACTGGTTCGATTCCCTGAACTGACAGTAACGACTGAGATGCCCTTGAGTAAGGCACTTAACCCCCAACTGCTCCCCAGGCACTGTGGTTAGGGCTGCCCATCTCACTGCCCCTGTGTGTGTGTGTGTGTGTGTGTGTGTGTGTGTGTGTGTGTGTGTTTCACTTCACGGATGGGGTAAACTCAGAGAAGGACTGACCTAACACACGTACTTCCATACGTCTTTCACGCTAACATGGATGTTAAGCAATATGACCACTAGAGGGCCAAAAGTTTCTGACAATAACAAACATGGTGATGGTGATAACGTACCCACTGCAGATGAAGAGGTCTGTGAGGACATTCCGTATTCCTCGCCATGTGGACAGAAATTACTCTAATTACCCATCAAAGAAACTGACCAATGCTCCGCCTGAGCTATTGGCTACACTGCCTCCATGACTTCTGGTTCTCCGTTCTGTCCGTATCTGCAAGCTTTCAGAGAACGTATGAATGCAGAGTAATGACAGAAGGTTCCTTTTTGGCCGTATCCACATGTAATGTTGAGCATAAATGAGTCTTCAGGTGAGTCGGAGCATGGAGACATGAACACAGGGTTTGAGCATTTGGAGAAGTTGGGCTACATTGCTTAACTTCTCTTTTGGGTTTTCATCTCACCCTAACTCACTCCCACCTCCACTCCCACCACAAAGAGGCATGAGAAAGTCCTGTTTCAGGCTGGAGGGAGAATAAGACCCCCATTTTTGTAAAGGAGATAAGCTAAGCTAACCGGTCCTAGCCATCCTGTAGCAGCAGCAGCAGTCGCAGCAGGTGTGTGTGAACCACACATACACACCTCCACGCACCCCACAACGCTCACATGCTCACACTCTCACAGCATCTGCTGGTGTGTCATGGTAAAGCTAATTAGCAGCGGGGCTTCTGCTTGCTAATTGGTGCCCTAAACAATGTGCCCTCTTGATCCAGCTGCACGTTCACGGTAATGCCCCCCTCGAGTCTTTCTCTCTGCGTGACACGCTCTCGCTCAGTCCTTCATTTAGCATGAGCTTCCCGTCTCTGTAGGCCCTCCCTGGCCTGAAGGAGCGGAGATGGCTCTAGGGGGCACTAAAAGCTACTGGGTATAAAACAACAGCTACAGAAACTCCACTTGTGCTACATAAACACTGCACAAGAAGTGGAGTACACAGAGCAGTGTAAAGGTGAAGCGGTGCAGTGTGGGGAGAAGTGCATGGCAGGTTTCTTCATGTGACGTCAGGAGCAGGAAGGACTTGGCGGGTACATGTTTGCTTTCATCATCCTCAGATGACTTTCCTCTCTCCTTTTCGCCTTCCACACTCTCTCGTTCTGTTTTCTGACATCCCTCTGAATAAATGTCAGTTCTGGGTTCAGATTTCAGGTTCAGGTTCTCTGCTTCTTCTCCGTCGTGTTCTTCTACGCTCTTCAGCCTGAAGCAGGAGAAACACAGCCGGACCTGGAGTCAGACTCACCAAGCCCCACAGAACCTGCTACTCTCATACCTGCTCCTACAGACTTGCTGCCGCTGCTCACTGTGTGCACCTGGTGTACAGTACAAACAGCTGGAATGAGGCTTTAAAGGCAGAACACATTCCACTCTTTACATCCTGTAGCAGGACAGGAGCTCCACTCGCTGAGCAGCAGGTCCCGTTTTTCCCTCTGCTGATTCTCCTGGATCGAGTGGAAGAACTACATACCAAACTGGAGTCTGGAGTCTCGATATTGCATCATATCAACTGAAAGGTCTCAAGCTGGATTGAATTTGGACCAGAATTTCAGGCCCAATTAAAGCTCTCTCTCCTCCCTCTCTCTCTCCTCTCTCTCCACGTCTCTCTCCCCCTCCGCTGGCTCTCTCTCTTTCTCTGTCTCTCTCTCTCTTTCTCTCTCCTGTCTCTCTCTTTCTTTCACTCCATTCATTGCTTTAATGATGTGTGGTCAAGATCGGTCTGGTCATCTTGAGTCTTCACCACACACACACACACACACACACACTCTCACACACTCACTCTCTCTCACACACACACACACACACACACACACACACACACACACATTCACACTGACACACACACACACAAACTCACACACACACTCACTCTCTCACACACACACACACACACACAAATGTCCTGCACAAACCCTCCTTAACACCCACTCACACCTGGTCCACTAAGGGGGTGTTTGGAAGCTCTCAGAAGAAGGTGCTGATTTCACCACAGCTGGGTGGAAATCCAGACGGAATGGGAATGTCAGACGAGCCGGTGCCAGGTCCAGTTCTACATGCCACATGGGTTGAGCTAAACAGAACTTCTTTCAGAACTCTCCTTCCTCTGAACCTCAACCGGAAACAAGCAGTCTGAAACACTGGCAATGTTTATTCATCATAAAAACCCTCTATTATTATTATTATTATTATTATTATTATTAATATTAATAATAATAATAATAATAATAACAATAGCTCTGACTCATGTGATGGACCACATTTAAAGGAAACACCTTGTCTGAAGACCACATGTATAAATCCTGTATTATCTACAAACATCAGATTAATATTTCAGTATTAAGACGGTTTATCCTCTTACATCATTGCCAACATAACCGATATGTATACTGACAGACATTTTACCTGTTTATAACACAGTTATAAGCAAGTAATAGATTCAATCATGAACACTGTGTGATTGATCATTCACTCCGATAAAGCTCGTACTGCTTTCACTGCCTTATAAATCCACTTACTTCTGAAAAATGCTTTATAACAATGTTATAAAGGGGAGCAAAGGTCTTTATATCATCACAATGTCATTTTATGTTATTCAGTGTTTATACATGTGTTATAAGCCCCACATGTAAGAATTCTTCTGCAGCACCTCAGCATAAGATCAAGGAGACACCTGCAGTCTTCCCATCACAGGACCAGGTTGTGTTCAGGCTGTGTCTAAGTAGTGGAGGAGGAGGAGCAGAAGGAGGAAGAGGAAGAACAGTAGTAGGAGGAGTAGGATGTAGAGAGGAGAAACGAAAGGAGAAACAAGAAGAGGAGGAGGAAGAGGAGGAGGAGAAGGAGGGAGAGAAAGAGGAGGAGGAAGAAGAGGAGGAGAAGGAGGGAGAGAAAGAGGAGAAACAAGAAAAGGAGGAGGAGGGAGAGGAGGAGGAGGAGGGAGAGAAAGAGGAGGAAGAAGAAATGGAGGATGTGAAGGACATGATGGAGGTATGAAGGTGTTAATGGGGGGTCAGTAACAAAGTGACTGCTGTGGACCACTTTCTGCCCTAGAACATTTAGAACACTCTCTTGAAGGGTCCAACCGACAATAGCCCAAGTTCTAGGTGTTTAGCAGGTAAGTGTGAGGTATAAATCCCAAAGTGCTAGATAATTATTTTAAATATTATAGTGAGTTCCAAGACAGTCTACACTATACTGAAATGCACTAAACGGGTTCTAGATATTGACTGATATAAGGACTGTAGATAGTAGAGAGTTGTATACAGTATGTATCTGTCTTTTATCTATAAGCTAAACTGAATTGGTCCTCATTTCTGTGGTTCTAGCGGGTTCTAGATAATAACTGCTGTACGCTGGTACACTAAGAACGTTCTAGATATGGATTCCTCACTGAATTAGGTCGTATGTAAAGTGTTAGCATATGCCGGTGATTTCAGTCGCCTCATTAGCATATTTACCAGGGATGAGTCGGAATACGTGAAACAGAGGAGGAGGAGAGTGCAACAGTAGAGTATCACTGAGTCAATACAGCAAAGCCGACTTTCTAATACCCCGTTTAGTGCCCGTGTGTGACTATTAATTTATCATGTATGTATTTGATCACGGCGTTCCCGATGCTGAGCATATATAGGCTTATAATATCAAAGGCCTGAAATTCCACACTGGAGTATTTTTCCTGGAGCTGCATGTTGGCATTAAACATGTACAGTAATTGATATAATCTCACTGAATCGTAGAAGTCCAGTCCTGGAAAACTTCAAATCTCAAGCTGGTTGATGTTTTTCCTCCCTGTTTTTCGGCCGCCTGACTGGATTCATTGTGGAAATGTGCTGATGAGCATGTCTGTGTTTGAACGTGTGCGGGCTCTCTGAATTAAAGCGTTGCATATTAAAACGTGCACTTGAGGCTTAAAGGAGTCAAGCAGCCCAGAGAGCCCAAACACATCCTAATAATTATCTCAGCTACTAATCCAACTCTATCTACAAATTACCTCACAGATATAAAACAGCCCCTCAGAGGACCCCGGAGGTCCCTGTTAAAGATATCAGAGTGGTTTATCAGTATCCACTAAACCAGGAGGAAATTCAGTTCCCAGGAACGTGATTATTTTACATCCCAGTTACAATAAAGGAAAAGCAGAGCAGAGAGAAGAGCTTCCAATCAAGAGCCTCTACAGGTCCTCTCAATTCCCCAGTAACTGTGCCACCATCATCCCACTTCCTGTAGTGTATTACAGTCTGTCAGAATGAGCGTGTGGGTCGTATCGCCCCCTACACTTCCTGTAATGTATTACAGTCTGTCAGAATGACCGTGTGGGTCGTATCGCCCCCTACACTTCCTGTAGTGTATTACAGTCTGTCAGAATGAGCGTGTGGGTCGTATCGCCCCCTACACTTCCTGTAGTGTATTACAGTCTGTCAGAATGACCGTGTGGGTCGTATCGCCCCCTACACTTCCTGTAGTGTATTACAGTCTGTCAGAATGAGCGTGTGGGTCGTATCGCCCCCTACACTTCCTGTAGTGTATTACGGTCTGTCAGAATGAGCGTGTGGGTCGTATCGCCCCCTACACTTCCTGTAGTGTATTACAGTCTGTCAGAAAACAATGTGTGTAAACAGTACAGAAGACGTGTGTAAAGTGTAAGACCAGTATCTGTATGTCAGAATGTAGAGTACTGGTGCACATGTACAGTGTTTTGAGGTAACAAGTGTGCAGTTGAGTATGTGGTTGGAAACAGTACATATATATATATATATATATATACATATAAAGTGTAGAGTGCAGGTAGGAGAACAGCAGCTCAGTGTTGGTGAACAGCGTACAGTACAGATGTTCAGTATAGATAAATAAATATAGATAATAAACACAGCTGGATGTTCAGTATACAGGTTAAAGTTAAAGTGCAGTGCAAACAGTCTTGTGGGCTAGTGGAGCCCAATGTGTGTGCTGGGGTGATCCGGGCTAGAAATCAGTAACAGTCTTTAGTGGTGTAGTCATGTTCTGGTGTGTGCTGCCGGTTGAGGTTGGAACAGGGGATGACTGGGGTGTGTGCGGTCTGGGGATATGCTGACTGCTTTCCTCAGACATCTCTTGTCGTAGATGTCCTGTATGGGACGTGCAGTCTTGACCACCCCCTACAGGGCATTGCGCTCAGCAGAGGTGGCGCTGTGGGTGTACAACAATGGGGAGAGAACAATGCCTTGGGAACATCCTGTGCTGAGTGTGAGGGAGGGTGAGGTGTGTTCACCCATCTTAACACACTGTGGTCTGGAGGTGAGGAAGTCCATGATCCAGCTGCACAATGTGTTGCTTATTCCAAGTGTGTTTAGCTTATGGATGAGACTGGAAGGGATTATTGAAGGCAGAGCTGAAATCGAGGATTTAGTGCTGTCCAGGTGGTTGAGTGCAGTGTGGATTGCCAGGGAGACCGCATCATCAGTAGATCTGTTCACACGGTAGGCGAACTGATGTGGGTCCAAGGTGCTGGGAAGGCTCCTCTTTATATGAGACAGGATTAGTCTCTCGAAGCACTTCATCACTATGGGTGTGAGAGCGATGGGACGGCAGTCGTTCATGCATATGATGATGGACTTCTTTGGGATTGGGATGATGATTGTGGCTTTAAAGCAGACAGGAACAGTAGACTGTGCCAGGGAAAGGTTGAAGATGTCTGTGAAGGTGGAGGCCAGCTGGCTGGCACAAGCTTTCAGTACCCGCCCTGGGATGCCATCTGGACCCATAGCTTTCCGGGTTGAAACCCTCATCAGTGCTCTCCTCACCTCATCTGTAGGCAGTATGAGTGGTTGCTCCTCTGTGGAGGGGAGCAAGGCAGTGTTGGAGGACTGAGCAGAGGTCTCAAAGCGGGCGTAGAAGCTGTTCAGTTCAGCTGGTAGGGCGCCGTCTGTGGTCACTGGGGTACTGACTTTGCTCTTGTAATCAGTGATCACTTGGATCCTTGGCCACATTCGCCTGGGGTCCGAGTTGGAGTTGAAGTGAGCTGCTATCTGTGAGCTGTACTTGCTTTGCAGCCCTGATGCCAGCCTTTAGGTTGTGTCTGGCAGCTTTGAGTTCCTTGCTGTTGCCAGATTTAAAGGCTCCATCACGTGCCTTGAGGAGGCTGCGGATATCACTGTTCATCCACGGTTTATGGTTTGGAAGTTTGCGAATCTGCTTTGTTTGTCTCACATCATCCACACTTCCTTATAAATACACAGACGGATGTAGCACATTCATTTATGTCCACCAGAGCGTCTGTGGTGACTGCAGATTTACATTTACATTTAAGGCATTTAGCAGACGCTCTTATCCAGAGCCACTTACAATCGTGCTTAGTGTTCCGTTGGATAATGTTTCCCAGCTAGTACAGGTTAGAGTCCAAAACTCGCCATGAGCTCAGACACTGCCCGAACAAGGGCCAGTGCTGATACCCAGAGAGAACAATACACAGACAAATATAAGCATAAGTGCACTACCTGGCAACCCCAACCCAGCGGTCATACCTAGAGAGAAGGAAAGTCATGGTCAGTATAAGTGCAAAACAAGATATTTCAGCATATACAACTATTAGTGCTCACTCTTTTAAGTACTTTACAAAGAGACGAGTCTTCAGCCTGCGTTTGAAGACTGCGAGAGACTCTGCTGTTCGGACAGCCAGTGGGAGTTCATTCCACCATCTGGGAGCCAGGACAGAGAAGAGACTGGACGCTTGTCTTCCATGCGTCTTCAGGGATGGCGGATCGAGACGAGCTGTACTTGAAGCTTGAAGGGCTCGAGGTACAGATCGACTCTTAACCATTGCCATAAGGTAGGGAGGTGCTGGTCCGTTCTTGACTTTGTATGCAACGTCAGCGTTTTAAATCTGATGCGGGTGCAGCTACAGGAAGCCAGTGAAGGGAACGCAGCAGTGGAGTGACGTGGGTAAAGATTGAACATGAGTCGAGCTGCTGCATTCTGGACCAGTTGCAAGGGCCTGATGGCCCGTAGAGGAAGTTGCAGTAGTCTAGCCTTGAAATGACCAGACATTGGAGAAGCAGCTGGGTGGCCTCCTGAGAGAGGAAGATTTAAACATCTCCCAGTCAGTACACTGAAAACAGTCCTGTAGCACCAACTCAGGCCACACAGGCACTGCTGTCACTGTCGCTTTGACCCGTTTCAGCAGCTGCCGGTATGTAGGCTTCATGAACAGAGAGATGTGGTCACTCTTACCGAACGGAGGCAGGGGTGTGGTGCTGAAAGCCTCCTTGATGTTCGAGTAGACGTGATCCAGCATGTTTTCCCCTCGTGTTGGACAGGAGATGTGCTGATGGAACTTGGGCAGCACTGTTCTGAGACCAGTTTGATTGAAGTCCCCAGCGATGATGAGTGCTGCTTCTGGATGGCGAGACTGCTGCTTTCTATTAGCATTAGCTATTGTGGTTAGCACTAGCTTAGCATCGCTTTGTGGGGGTATGTAGACAGCCACACCAATAACCACAGGTAATAGGGTCTGCATCTCACCATCATGAACTCTACATCAGGAGAGCAGAAGTGTTCAACAACCGTAGAGTTGGTGCACCATCGGTCGTTCACAAATACACACAGCCCGCCACCCTTTGTTTTGTGCGAGGCAGCCATGCAGTCCATGCAATGCGCTGTTAGCCCCTGTAGCATGACAGCCGAGTCTGGTATGCTGCTGTGAAGCCAGGTTTCAGTGAAAATGAAAACACAGCAGTTCTTGGTTAGGCGATCTGTCATGAGCCTGAGTCTCAGTTCGTCCAGTTTTCCAGAGAACGGACATTTGCGAGCAGTAGGCTTGGAAGTGTCCGAGGTAGCTTCTCTAGCCTTGCCCCGACACCTCCTCGCTTACCCTGCTTTTGTTTACGCATGCCCGTCTTCGGCATCTTCCGGTCCGAGGTGAGGCCGCGGTCAACTCTGGGTATCTGGTGAGAACAATAGGTAGTGTGGGGTCCAGAAACGGCAAGCTGAATGTTAAGTCCTTGCACCGTTTTCTGATGTCCAGTGATGTTTGCCGGCTGTAGGCAATGTTAGACTTGCACATGGTGGACAAACACCAAGAGAAATGAACTCATAAAACATAAAATAGACGGAAAAAATCACCAGCGCAGCCGGGAGTGGTATCTATAATATAAACACCGTACATATACACTAATATAAACACCGTACATATACACTAATGTAAACACCGCACATTTACACTAATATAAACACCGCACATTTACACTAATGTAAACACCGTACATTTACACTAATATAAACACCGCACATTTACACTAATATAAACACCGTACATTTACACTAATATAAACACCAAACATTTACACTAATATAAACACTGCACATTTACACTAATATAAACACCGTACATTTACACTAATATAAACACCGTCCCTTTACACTAATATGAACACCGCACATTTACACTAATATAAACACTGTACATATACACTAATATAAACACCGTACATTTACACTAATATAAACACCGCACATTTACACTAATATAAACACCGTACATTTACACTAATATAAACACCGAACATTTACACTAATATAAACACTGCACATTTACACTAATATAAACACCGTACATTTACACTAATATAAACACCG